>JAODVM010022561.1:4359-19678 GCA_025400095.1 Phenganax marumi
CCGAAGCCTGGTACAATATTGATCAATTGTTTCCTCAGTCATTTGCTTCAACTGTCGAAATTTATGTGTTTCAAACAGCAAATTTTTCTTGGGTGAGAAATACTCATTTAGTTTTTCCACTGCTGTTTGGTAATCTTTAGCTTCCCCCACATTTGATAACGTCGCAAAGATCTTTTCAACTTCATTACCTGCCGCATACAACAATAAGGCCCGTTGTCGAGTAGGGTCTTTTATATCCATAGCAATCAGAAAACGTTCGAACCTCCTAAACCATTCTTTCCAACGTAAAGATAACGTAGTCGGATCCGAATGAGGATCGAAACTTCCCAAGCACGACAAGTCCAAAACTGTTGCCATATTGAAAACCGAAATTTAGTTTTGGTCGAGTTTTTCTTTCCCAATTTTGGCAATAAAATAAGTTCAAGCGTGTAAATATTTCCTTTTCCAAATATAGAACAAATGTTTCCGTGATGAATTCTGTGCTTTTGGTTTGTCCTCGTCGCCAATATAATGTCCCCAAACTCCCAACTTATTCTCTTACAAACATGTGCTCGTCTATCTCCCCGCCATCTTTCTTTTTCTCTCCCAGTCCCCTGTCCTTGACCCCTACAGTCTAGTCCCAATACTGTATATCCTCCCCCTTCTTTATAAACAAAACATGAATTTTAAACCCCCTAACTTATCAACCCAACGTCGCTAAAATGTTCAGTAAATGTTTCCTGATATCAACTTCAACATAGTAAATGTCCCCCCTTTTTCCAATAAGGCATTTTCCCCGCAACATGCCTGGCTCTATCTAGTGCAACTTAACGACCTTCTTCCGCATAATACTGTGGTCGAATGTCCCGGTTTTCTCTTCTTGGATATCGCCTTGGTTGTTGTTCTGGCTCCCCAGTGTTAGTCTCCTGGTCGGATAAATCACTTCTGACATCATTTCCAAGATCGTCTTGCTCCTGGTTAACTGGTGCTTCTCCCTCTTCTTCGGAACTGGCACAATAGGGATCATCTACCTCTGCTTGGTAAGGAATCACTCGTTTGAAATGTGACGAGTTTCTTGTAACCGTAACTCCACGACGCTTTGCTGTGACTTGTGAGCCTTTCATGCGTGTTATACGATATGGTGAAGGATCCCACGGCAAACATAACTTATTTCTTTGGTTTTGTTTCAACAATACCAAATCGCCGAGACGAAAACCCGGCTCACGAGCACGGTTGTGTGTGTCTGCCCGATCTTTTATCTTACTTTTCTCTCTGGCATCTCGTTGCAGTACGGCATCCCGACATGGTGGGCATTTCTCAGCGCTCGTTAGGTTGTCTCTCGCTCGACCGTCTGGGATCAGTGCGCTGTTATCAGGAAGCCTGTTTCGCACCTGTCGGTTGAACAAAAGATCAGACGGTGCCCTTCCGGTAGTAACATGTGGTGTTGTACGGTAATCTAAAAGGAACCCATAAAGTTCTTTCTTCCAATTCTTGCCCAGTGAGTGAGCAATTCGGATCGACTTTTCAATCGTTCTCATAAATCGCTCCACGTGCGCATTGGCTTGGGGCCAATATGGTGTAATCTTTCTATGTTTAATACCACGTTCTACGAGATATGTGTGGAATTCCTGTCCATTAAAAGGTGGACCGTTATCACTAACAAACTCTAGTGGGAACCCATGAACCGAAAAAATCTTCTCTAGTCTTTCCACGGTCACGGCCGTAGAAGAAGATCGAATGATTTCAACTTCAGGAAATCGGGAATGTTCATCCATCAAGACAAAAAGATAGTCTCCACTGGGAAAAGGTCCACAGAAGTCACCGTGAATTACTTGCCATGGTCTCGAAGGCATAGTGGTCATTCGCAAAGGTTCAACCATCTTATAAGTGTTTGCTGCTTGACAATGAATACATGAGGCAATGAGGGTTTCTATCTCGTGATCTATTCCAGGCCACCAGACCTTTGTTCGCAGCAGTATTTTTGTTTTCACGATACCTTGGTGTGTTGCATGGGCGATATTTAAGGTGCGGCTTCTTAATGTCTTGGGCATAACTATACGGTTTCCCCGTAGAACGATACCATTGTCGGTAACCGTTAGTTCATTTCGAATACTGTTATATGGCGTTAGATCAACTGGGTTACCGTTTTCCTCTCTGATCTTTCGTTTAGCTGGCCATTTATTATTTCTTATAGCTGTGATAAGGGCTTGAATTTCTGTGTCTTTCTGGCATGCATCTTCAATTTCCTTCGTGCTCATCGACTTAGGCACAAGATGGGTAGTTAGAAAATTGACATAGTCCTCCGCAATGCTGTTCTTTTCGGGAGTTGACAAAGGATTCCTCGATAAAACATCCGCTGGATTCGTTTTACCTGGTCGGTGTCGAAGTTTAAACCGATATTGTTGTAACCTGAGAGCCCAACGTTCGATCCGTGCAGATGGTTTTGACTTTGGATGGTATATGACCTCTAATGGTTTGTGATCCGTGTCCAAAACGAATTCAATTCCAATAAGATACATGTGAAACTTTTCACACCCAAAAACTACTCCGAGTGCCTCTTTCTCGGTTTGTGAGTATCGTTGTTCGACCTTGCTTAAGCCCCGACTTGCATACGCAACAATACGTTCATTCCCATTGCTGTCAAACTGCGATAAAATGGCCCCTACTCCAACTGGGCTTGCGTCAACTGTTACTTGAGTTCTTTTAGAGGGATCGTAAAACGCATTTGTACAATCCTTGGCAATTTCTTCTTTGATCCGATTAAAAGCTTGTTGATGCTTGCTAGTCCATGTCCATCGAACACCTTTGTTGGTCAGCTCCCGTAATGGTGCGGTAATCGTTGCCAGGTTATGAATGAACCGTTCACAATATGTTGCTAAACCCAAGAAGCTACGCAATTGGGATACATCTTGGGGCTCTTTCATATTGACTAGCGCTGCGATTTTAGCTTGATCAGCTGATATGCCATCCTTTGATAAGATGTAGCCATAGAACCAAATGCTGTCAACATTAAACTCACACTTTCCCGCATTAAGAGTAAGATTGTTCTCTGAGAGGCGTTTCATGAGAGCTTCAAGCCGCTCATCGTGTTCTTTCTGGGACGTCCCCCAAATAATAATATCGTCAGCAATGTTTCTGACTCCCTCCAGTCCTTGGAGCGTTTGTTGAATTGCATATTGGAATTGCTCCGGTGCCGAATTTACTCCGAAGCATAAACGCTTATATCTCATAAGACCCTTATGGGTGTGGAATGTGGTAAGAGAACGCGAGTCTTCATCCAGGAGTAACTGGTGGAATCCGGCGGTAAGATCAACTTTGGAGAATTTTGTGGCCCCGGCCATATCTTCAAATAGTTCTTCAACATTAGGGATAACATGCCGTTCTCGTTCTATCAATGGGTTCACCTGACGCATGTCTACACATACGCGGACTTCATCAGGTTTATTCGGCTTGGGTGCAACAACAAGATTCGATACAAATGGTGTTGGGGTTCCTGCAGGCACGAATTCAATAATATCACTTTCCTCTAGTTCTTTCAGTTTCTTTTCGGTTTGCTTACGGAGATGGAAAGGTGTTTTTCGGGGTTTTTGTGCTACTGGTTTTGCATCATCTTTTAGATGTAAGTGCACCTTGTGATCCTTAAGTTTTCCAATGCCGTGAAAAACTGATGGGTACTCTGTTTTAAACTTCGACATCAATGATGAATCAGACTGAAAAGTCTTAGGAAGCTCTGGATTCTCGTTGCCAAACTGTGTATAATTCTCTCGGGGATCACTGGAAGGTTTAGAACCAGACTGGGTGATAGTATGCACCTCCATTTTCACAATACCGAGCTCTGTTGCTGTTGAATAACTCAGTAACGAGCCACCGTCCCCATTTATCACATAAAAAGCTGCAACCGTCATTCTGTATTTTGATTCTACAAGTCCTTCAAACATCCCCAAGACTGGCAAAGGTTGAGTCTGCATGTAGGCATAAATTTTCTGGTTTGTCTGTTTTAAATGCAGACTAGGGTTTTTTCCTTGAATTTCCTTAAATGCTTTGGAATCTAGAATGTTGATGGTTGCCCCAGTGTCAACAATCATTCCAAGCTGAACTTTTTCAATGGTAACAGGAATTGTTTTGACTCCTTGTGTAGTTGTGGGTGCCCTGTTTTCTGTGGGAGGGGAAACAACAAAGACATACGAATCTTCGTCGGAGGAATTGGACGCCCCTTCTGTATGGGTGATCGAGCGGATGTTCCCGCCCTTACTCTCTGATATACTGTGCTGGTTTCTTGGATTACTGCGACACATAGATGCAAAATGGTTCAGTTTCCCACATCCAAAACAGGTTTTCCCTTTAGCTTTACACTCCCTCAGATGACCCGTGTGATACCTGTCACCACAATTATAACATACCTTTCCACTGGTACTATTGTTTTGCTGCTCCTGTGACTTTTCCTGGCCCACATTCTTTTTATAGTTCTGACTATTCAAAGAATACTGGGTGCCCCGTGGATCCCGTTTGCTATGGATAACATTAACTTCCCTTGTAGAGGTGGTAACTTGACCCGAATCCTCCTCAATTGTTTTGATAGCTTTTTCAGTTACTTCAAGTGATCTTGCATATTTCAATATGTCTGCCAAACCCAAATCATCCTGAATAGCTTTTCTTCGCACTCGTGTTGATAAACATCCTTCTACCAGTTGGATTTTAATCTCATTTTCGCTGTCGGAAAATTCGCAAATGATGGCTTGTTGCCGAAGCCTGGTACAATATTGATCAATTGTTTCCTCAGTCATTTGCTTCAACTGTCGAAATTTATGTGTTTCAAACAACAAATTTTTATTGCGTGAGAAATACTCATTTAATTTTCCACTGCTGTTTGGTAATCTTTAGCTTCCCCCACATTTGATAATGTCACAAAGATCTTTTCAACGTCATTACCTGCCACATACAATGATAAGGCCCGTTGTTGAGTAGGGTCTTTTATATCCACAGCAATCAGAAAACGTTCAAACTTCCTAAACCATTCTTTCCAACGTAAAGATAACGTAGACGAATCCAAATGAGGATCGAAACTTCCCAAACACGACAAGTCCAAAACTGTTGCCATATTGAAAATCGAAATTTAGTTTTGGTCGATTTTTTCTTTCCAAATTTGGCAATAAAATAAGTTCAAGCGTGTAATATTTCCTTTTCCAAATATAGAACAAATGTTTCCATGATGAATTCTGTGCTTTTGGTTTGTCCTCGTCACCAATATAATGTCCCCAAACTCCCAACTTATTCTATTACAAACATGTGCTCTCCTATCTCCCCGCCATCTTTCTTTTCTCCCCCAGTCCCCTGTCCTTGACCCCTACAGTCTAGTCCCAATACTGTATAGAGTCCAGAAGAGGCCCCCCCATAATCTTGCCAATAAGTCTTCCAGAGCAAACATAAGTCTTCCAGAGAGTCTAAAGCTAATGAATTTGGTAAGTCATCGCAATAAAAGGTGAATGCGATGTTGAATTTCTCCTTCCGATCAATGCCATTATTAAGAAGAGATATCGTTTTATAGGGTACAATACTAAGACCATTATAAACATTAATACTGTCAGTATTGAAGTGAGCTTGTAACGCAGAGTTAAGGTGGTCCACGAGTAAATGGAAAACGTTCTTTTGTAATATTCTGATATAGTCTTGTAGGGTGCATTAGCTCGAGTTGTCTGTTTTCCCACCGTCCTAAGCTTAGCCTCGTCAATATTCAATTCCTCAGCAAGAGCTAGAGACTTGTTATACCATTTATCATGGTATTCATTCTTGGAATTTCTGACAATCATCATAGAGTTTTTTAAAGACGTTCTGAGATGAAGACCATCCATGATGTCAATGCTCTTCCCTTGAAGCAGCTGTGTTACACCAATTGTAAAATCTAAAACGTTTCTACAAATTACTAATGCAACAACAAAATTAAACTTGTCCAAAAGATCAAGTAAATCAGAGGCATCAAAGGAAACATTGACATTATGCTCATTTTCTACATTCTGTTTCATTTCCCTTAAAGTTTCAAACACAGGAATAAGAAGCTGCTGAAATGTATCCAAGCCATTAATTCTCTCTACCCATCTAGTTCAACAGACATCCACCAGCTTCTTTTTTCTGCAGGCAGACTTGGAGCTATGAAGTCGAATATTCTTTTCAAGAGGAATTTGGCGTGTTTGAGAAATGTTAGAAAAATCAGAAACTTTTTTCACCCGTTTGAGCATTGATTTCACATTGGTAATATCAATAGACTCACAAATAGCCAAATTTAATCTGTGGCTATGGCAGTGGGTGAAAAGAGCCTTATTATTCAACCTAAGCAAATGAGTAGAAAGACCATTTATATGACCAGAAACAGCACCTGCACCATCATATCCCTGTCCTCTGCAGTCTGCGATGGAAACACCCAAGTTACTCAATGCATCAAGAACAGTCTTTTCAATTTATTCACCTTTTAAACCCCATTTACACTCAAGAAATCCAACAAACTCTTCTCTTATATCCAAGTTCTGGTCAACAACGTGCAAAACAAGTGACATCTGTATGGCGCGCCGATGTGGACAATAATACTATTTTGATAAATTCTACAACTTGCATTAAATATATATGGTCGTTTTAAAGTTACATATAATCAATTCAAAATAAATACAACTAACTTTAATATATAACACTTGATCAAAATACAAGACTTATTTGAATTTTATATGCTTACTCCGAAAAATACATTTGCATCATTTGAACATAACACATCTTTTAGATATAAACCAATTTGAAATATACGACTTGGCCCATGATATAAGTGGTCAGCAGCATTCCTGCATTACTTAATGTACTTACCTATTTACTTGGTAAATATTATGTAATATTTGTAGTACTTTGTTTTTCAAAATGGCAGTAACATTAACTGCACTACTTGATATTTTACTTACTGGAAAAGCAATAATTAAAGAAGTTTCTAGGCACAATTTTGTCGTAGATGTTGGCATAGCAGAGAAACTTTATAGTCGATGTATGTACTTCACTAGCACCCTTCTAATTGCATCCAGAGAGTTGGAAGCAGAACAACAAATTATGGACGACGTATTACTCGTGATCATTGAATTTCAAAAAGTCATTTCCAACCTTGAAGAACGTTTCAACAACTTCGAAGAGAACCAACTGCAGTTTGTGTGTCCAACTACAAATGCTGAAAGTGTACAAAGAGGGAGACCAAGACTCAAAATTCCTAAAGAACAACTTCAAGGCTTATGATCTTTAGGGTTTTCATGGGCAGGCATTGCAAAAATGCTCGGCGTCTCTGAAAGAACAATTAGATGATGAAGAGAGACATTCAATATTCCTACAACTGACCAAGCATTCTCACAAATAGATGATGATGAGATTGACCTTAAGATACAAAATATCTTAGAGACATCACCAAATGCTGGTGAAAGGATGGTAATGGTGGTTCAGAGGGCAGGGCTTACATGTGCAACATTGGAGAGTTAGGAATGCAAAGTGGCGAGTTTATCATATTGGCTGTGAGCTCAGGAGGAGAACTACTGCAAGAAGGAGGGTCTACTCTGTACCCACACCCAGTGCTCTGTGGTAAGTATTTACCACATACGTGCTTACAAGAGTGGTATATCTCATGAATAACCTTTTTCATTATGCCAGTAGGTTTGTGTAGCAGCACTCCTTTTTGAAGCTGCTGATATGAATAAGACTATAAAAGTATCTTTTTTTAGGCACTTGGATGGCCATCATAAGCTAATCCGTTGGAGAATAGTTATTCATGGTGCCATAGATGGCTATTCCAGAACTGTTGTTTATCTCAAGGCATCATCCAACAATTCTGCATCAACTGTATTGAATTTGTTTCAATCAGCTACTACAGTATTCCATTATCCCCGAAGGATTAGAACTGATTATGGGACAGAGAATGTCGATGTTGCTAGGAGAATGCTTGACAGATATGGTGTTGAATCTAACCCTGTACTAACAGGACAGTCTGTGCACAGTTAGCACATTGAAAGGCTGTGGAGAGATGTACACAAGTATATAGGAATGTACTTCAAAAATATTTTCTATTATTTGGAAACAAATCAACTTTTCGATCCAGATGATGAAATTAATATGTTTGCACTACACTATATATATTAACCAAGGATAAACAGAGCAATTGACCAGTTTGTATTGCAATGAAATAATCATTCTTTATCTACAGAAGGGGGCAAAACACCTATGAAAAAGTGGACAGAGGGATTTTATTATTTTGCAGAGTCTGATTACACAACTGTCAGAGAAGTGTTGAATCCTGCAGATGTAGATGCACATTTTGATGTTGATGATGGTGACAATGATGGAGTCCAACAAGTACCTGAAGTACAAACTGAAAATCATGTTGTAATACCAGCTTGTACTGTACATCTAACAGAAGATGAGGAAACTGTAATTGAATCAATTGATGCTCTACCTGATGATAATAAACATGGTATTGGTGCTTATGAGACTGCAAACAGGCTATTAAGAGAAATTATTTCTCTTAGGTAGTATTTCATGGCTCATATTGTCAATTTATAACCAGGCTGAAACTCAATAACTATCTATATATGGTTTTGCTGAGGGTGTACACCCCACCAACGTTTGTATTTGTATCCCAAAAAAACAACTTGCACCCCTCACCCACAACCAAAAAACTGCCAAATTTTGCAGTGTGACCAGATTTGGCAATTTAAATTACTTTTGGTAATATTTCGTGATTTTTGGGACTTCTCTTAAAAGTTAGTAATACGTTGGCAATGGGATCAATTCTAAATATGCCAGTATGACACAATCTGTCCTTCCAATATTCAATCAGAACAGTTTTACATCCCAAGCTGTCCAGCCTGCTGAATCCGCTACTGACCTGCATATAGTTTATCCAGTGAGAACTAAATGACGTCAATATTATGCCTACACATTTTAATCTCAAGCTCTCTCAATCCTGGTTAATTATAGGTCAGTGTAAACTTTGTTTTTGTTAGTTTGCTACGCGTCCAACGCAACTGCCGCCTAGTTTCGGTGATGGAAAGTGACGAGGATGAATTCGAAGTTGAGAACGCAAGAAAAAGAAAGATCACGACCAAAACTCAAAATAAAGGTCAAAAAAGTACAAGCAACATTATCGGAAAAAATGGGCATTGTTGCCAGAATTTTCAAAGTGGTCAACAAAGGGTAAGATGGCAGATACTGCTTGTTGCAAACTATGTCGATGCGAGATTCAAACAAGATTAGCTACAATTTGCATACATGGTTGGAGTTCAAAGCATATGTCCCTCATGAGCACATCATCTGGTTGTTCCCAGGTACATATAAAACGTTTTGAGTTTTGCACGGTGTTTATGTGACATTTTGATTTTATCTTTATACTATTGTTCATATTGTATAATGATTTTTATAGCTTTCCAAATATGTTAAACCTGGGAACAGTCTTCGATGAAGTAAAAAAAGCAAAATTAACATTTTGTGCATTTCTTGCTGAGCACAATTTGCCTTGTTGAGTACAAAGACTGCTGCAATGACATACAATGTCTTATCCAAAGAGTTCTAGACTCAGCATAGAAAAAGTCTTCATGGGGAGAATGGGGAAGTAAGTCCGGTTTCTATCATCATTGATGATAATACAGATAAAGGCACAACAAAATGCATGGCGATCGTCATTAAACTATTTGACGAAAAAGCAAAGAGGGTCTGCACACGATTATTGAACCTAGTCCCAGTGCAAGGAGAAACGGCTGATGATCTCTTTTAACTGATGAAAACCGATCTAGCAAAGCATGATGTTCAAATTACGCATTTAGTTGGATTTGCAGCAGACACAACAAATGTAATTTTCGGTGAACACAATAGTATTGCTAGTTGTACAAAACAAGAAAATCCCAATTGTCTGGCTATTAAATGTGCATGTCATTCATGTGCACTAGCAGTTTCTCATGCTTGTGCCTTCCTTCCACAAAACTTAGAGCAAGTGGTAAAAGAATGTTACAATTATTTTGCTCTCTCAAGCAAATGGTGTAACAAGTTTAAAGAGTTCCAGGAATTCACAGAGCCAAGCAATATAGAATGCTTAGGTTTTACGATATAAGATGGCTTTCGTTTGGGTCGTATGTTGAGCGTCTGCTGGGTCAATGGGATGCTTTGATGTTGTACTTTACATCGCAATAATTGGTCGATCGTTTGCAAACCTCTCAGTTCTTTTTTGAGTAGTTAACCAATGCCATTACAAAACTGTACTTCACATTTCTGAATTACATCATGTCCCTTGTCAACAAACTAAACGTGATTTTCCAGTGTGAAACACCAGCTATTCACAGGTTTCATTCAAATTGCATGTCTGCTTATAAATCAATCCTCAGTTGTTTTGTGAAGCCAGTACTCCTAAAAGATGATGTGGCAGTTATTGACGTTCAAAACCCAGCAAATCATCTACCACTAGCACAGCTTTATATGGGTACAGATGCAGTGAGGCTCCTTGCTTCTGACGCCTATAAGAACGCCGAAAAGGAAATGATTAACTCGTGCTTTCACACATGTCAGCAATTTTTGATAGAGCTTTGCTTTCAGTTGAAGAAACGATTACCCACAGACGACCCTCTAGTGCACCAGCTAAGGTTCCTGGATCCACAGTTAGCAATATCAGGAACGATTCCAAGTATTGCTGACATCACTACAAAATTCCCTCAGGTCATTTCCATGGAAAAGCTTCAGACTCTTTATCAAGAATGGAGAGAACTGAGTTTTGATGAGGAAATATCAGAATTAGTTGACAAATGTGCCACATCGCCTACTGAAGAGTATTGGGCCAGTGTAGTGCTCAGTGACAAGTACCATATCTTGGGGAGATTCGTGAAAGCAGTGTTGTGTTTACCTGTCAGCAACGCTGATTGCGAGCGGGTATTTTCTCATTTGAATATGACTAAAATGAAACAAAGAAATCGTTTCTCAACTGAAGGAGTGGCATCACTTATTTTTGTTAAGGATGGAGCTAAGAATATGTCAGGGTCTTGCAAAAACTTTGAACCCATCAAAGAGATGCTTCATCGATGCAATAGCGATATATACACAAATGTCGAAGCCATTTATGGGGACTCCGCAAATGAGCTTGAAGATGAAGTTGATGATGTTTGATCTTGAACAATCACATATTGTGTAATATTTAGTTGCAAACAGGGATGCAGGGTTGATTTTAAGACTAGTTATTTCCCAAACTGAACTTGTTTTGCTGTTAACGTTTAACATTTAAATTACTAAACATGATATATTTATTCAACGGAAGACTATTGAAATTAAAAACATAACTTGTTCAGTTGTGTGCATATAGGGAAAATTTTGAACTTTGGTAATTTTTTGCTTAATTAGTAAATATTGAAACGTTGGTTTGGTAATTACCTCTCAAAAAACCTTGTCACACTGAAATTTTGTCCCTACATATAAATAAATTATGCACATTAGTAGATGTAAATATGAGAGTTCTCCCCCATAGGCGCTTAATGTCAATCCGCCTAATACAAATATATACTAAACGCCCTCCCTTCAAGCGGGCGCTTATTAGAGGTGTTTTTCTAAATCAGGCGCCCCCCACCCCCCCAAAAAATGAGGTTTACATAATAGTAGCTTATACAAACCAACTCAAAAATAGGGAGGGTGGTCGACCAAATTTTTTTTCCAGAAATGAGACTATTTTTGCTGATGATGACTTTTTTAAGCTCCAACAGAAAAGGTGCAAATACATTAAATAAATGAGTGCTCTCAAACGAAGAATGAAACGCATTTATTTTGTTTTTACATTAAAAAAAGTAGGTAGAAATAAAAAGCATTTATTTTGTTTTTACATATAAATAGGGGATACTTGGTCCCCAATTATAACCCAAGGTAACTGGGGATCATGAGATCCCAGAACGAAAAACCGGGCGACTCTCCCCAAAAAATAGTAAAATACAAACTCTTTTATAGGGTTAACAAAAAAACATTTTATAAACAATCTTATGAAAAAGATGAAATTATTTATAAACCTTACACAAAAATGAAGTGTCAATTGAGTATCTTATTGACTACAAACCGGACAAGAAACCTCTTAAACAAAGTATAGCACCAGAGGTAGAAGAAGCACCTTCACGTTTTAAGAAAGGGAAAATTATGCCAACAGAGTGGTTTGAAAAAGAGTATGCTATTGATTGGTGTCATGTATGTCTTTGTATGGAGTTTTATGAACATAAATACGAAAGAGTATGTAAAAACTGCTTTTGCATTAAACGAAAATTAAATTTTGATTTTAGTTACAATGATATTAGCAGAGTAGTACAACAACCAAAATAGGATAAAGAAATAATGAAAAGAATGAATTACATAATTAGATTTTATGATCTTATAGATGAGTATGCATTAAAAAAACAATTAAAGTGGGTGAAATTAAAGACTTTGATAAATACATTGAAGAGAATGACTTTTGGAATAAATCGCCGTATAACATTTTTCAAGATCCAAAAATAGAAAAAACGTTTAGTATGTTGAACTTCATTCATAGCAGACTAATTCTTAAGAAAAGATACTTTATCAATGGTTATGTTGTAAATTCCAATAGAGAAAATTTAATTAATGATTTAAGAAGTGATTTTTCTAGCTTAGATAAAAAAATGTGGGAGATGTTTATTGATCTACAGGATTATAAAATATGTGACTATATTAAGAGACACGAAATTATTGCTGAGGAATTAGAAAATAAAAAGAGCCAGTTAGACAAAGAAATATTTAAAGTGTTTATGAAAAAAGAATATTGTACAATATATAAACAAACATACATGTTTTATTTGTTATTAAATAAATTTAAATTTTTTGCGCCTATTAGTTTCTTTCCAGCTTTAAAATTTGCAGCAGATGAGTTTATAGACATTACATTGAATGGTGGAATAACTATAACTAAAGAATGGAAAAAGAAAACAGACATAAAATATCAAAACTTACGATAAGAGACAAATAAAATTATTGGTAGACTGCGAGCCAACGGTCACCCTTTTCAAAGCTCCATTATGGAATATATTACGAAAGTGAGTACAGATAAAAAACAGCAAGACGCCGAGTATAAGAAAGAGCTAAAACATAAGAAGAAAATGTTAAAAGTTCCAGACTGAGAAAGAAAAAATTAAGAATAACATGATTAAGCTGATTGCGTTTAACATAAATAGTGGTTCTATTGCTCAAGTGAAATGATTCTACAAAGAGATGACCGGAGAGAAGGCCCAAAATAAGCTTTGTGATAGCTCTTTTAATGAGTCTAAAAGTATATTTGAACAAGAGTGTATATTAGACAAAGAGGAGCTAGATATACTGAATAGCCAAGTAGGTGGACCATTTGGAAGACTAGAGTTAGAGAGAGAAAAAATTAGAAAATATTTATCAGGAGAAATTCGTGGTATACTTATACAGGAAGACATTGATGTACTTAATAAATGGAACCAACAATACGTGAAGAACTCTTAAGACTATCAGACTCAAAAGAAATTAAATACACTCAAGCCTACATTAAAAAAGCATCTGATAAAACGCTGGAAAAAATATACAACGACCACCAGCGTATCCAACTACTCGAGACAAATAAAATGTTGACAGACGCAGTCATTGGAAAGCTCTCAGAGCTTATGCATCATCTTGAACTCGTTGACAGTTCTACAAACCTTGGCAAAGAACTTTCAGAAAACAAACCATTTAGACATGATGTCAGACTTATTTTAGAATATGTGACGCCTTATATTCCTTTAGTTGGCGCTTTAACTGAAGGAATTATCGTGGGAAAACATGTTGTTAATAAAAAATTAATCGAGCAGAAAAACATTAATATTATAAATAAAGAGGAATGCCAAGAATCACAAAAGGAAAATCAAGACAATTAGACCCCACTATAGAATTCTCAAAAAAAGCAGACTTTAAAAATTGCTACTAATAACAAGGACCCATTTAGCATGATCATAGCCGGTTTTACTTGTTGTGGAAAAACTCATTTTTTACTTAATCTTCTCAAGAAAGAATATATGTGGCACTTTGATTATATTTTCCTCATATGCCCTGCTTATGAATGGAATGCTACTTATCATAATTGGGAGTATGTCAACGACGAGAACTTTGTGACTATAAATTGTGATCAAGACTGTGTAGAGCCTTCTTTAAAATCAGTTGTAGAGTTCTCAAAGGGAACAAACTCACTTATTATTTTAGATGACTGCGCCTCAAGCAAATTTGTAAAAGACAGAACTTCTGAACTTGTAAACCTAGCGTTCTCAGCACGACACTTTGGACTCAGTACTATTGTGATCACTCAACAACTTACTTCAATTGCTAAACCTTACCGCGAAAACATTTCTAGACTTATCTCATTTTACAACCCAAATAAAAAAGACATGAATACAATTTTTGATGACTATCCTAGGTGACATCTCAAAAGAAGAAAAAAATAATATTTTAGATAAACTAAAAAAAAATATTCTAAACTAGACGTGTCTTTGAGACATCCTTATTCTTACTCTGTAAATTAACTCGATTTTGAAATCTAATTTATTTAGGTTTCAAAATCATTTTTTATTTAATTGTGTACACTATCAATTGCTCTATTTTTGAAATTAACCAGTCCATCACTTATGACAAATATCTTACAAAGTACATTTGCTGACATAGCCTTTTTAACGATTTCAAGCAGAACTCCGTTTTGTGTATTGATGAGTTTTTTCCCAGAACCAACAAAGTTTTTATCACCTATCGTTCTTAAATCAACAACCAAAGCAAATTTATCTTTAAAAAACTTTCTAATCGTCATGTTCTTAAGATCTTGGTTTCCAAAAAATCTTACTGCTTCAGGATACAAGTCTTCTTTTTGAATTCCCTGGCTATAAATACAATTTGGAACTCCCTCAACTGTTACTTTAACGGATTCTATATTAGGATATATATATTTTTCACTATCAGTTACAGTCTTATTTTTAAATAACATGACAATCGCCGCCGTACTTTTTTTTAGAAGATTGACAGTCTCATTCAAAAGAGTAGTTGATTTATCCCACTCCAAAGTTTTCATTGAAGTAACATGTTCAAAACTTAGACTTCTACCTGCATCATATCCAGACAAAGCTTGGCTGGCCAAAGTCTCATTCTCAATCGTCTCATATTCAAGTTCGATGTTTTCCAAAGTGTATCCTTCAACATATTCTCCCGTCTTTGCAACCATGATACTCTCCGCTTTAGGCAGTGTGATTTTAAACTGAAAATTATGTATCATACCATAAGGCGCCAATAGTCCATGATCACCAATAATTTTATTAAGCTT
>JAODVM010022672.1:0-19667 GCA_025400095.1 Phenganax marumi
AGCCCAAACTAACCTGGGTTTAGTGTGTTTACACTTCAAAAAACTAATGTGGATTTGAGTTAACCCGGGTTCGACCCTAGTGTAAATGGGGCTTATGTTTGTAGCGCTAAATGTTTATCGTATAACTATACTTGTGATATAAGAGTGTTTTTGATATTATCATAGTTCGGCAAAGAAAAATTTACACATAGTTTTGTTGCACTTACGACGCGAGCATTTTGCCTTCAACGAGAAAAGTTATAATGAAACTAGTGTCGATCGAACAGTACCTTGTACAACTAGTGATTTGTGTTCAGGCTGCCGCAGTTGGTCTGTCCGCTATCATTCATGCTCTGTACGAATCAGACAAGGTCGCTATTGTCAGATATGTTTTCAGAAATAAAGCAACTCCTAAGATTGGGTTCCTCAGTCCACACATCAAAGAAACTTACGAGGTAGGCAGGTACAATGTTTTTATTGCGTTGACCATGCTTTGAAGTACTCTTTTCAGCAGTTCAATTATCCAAAAAAGCACCTTCAGCGTATATTTTGATCTGGGACACGTTGAATTGTTTGTTATATACGAATTAATATTCGTTTAGTGTTTGTTGTTTACTGCTTTACCATTCGCTGAAGATGTGAGACAATTCACGTTCGCTTCATTGCCTTCAACATCAAAACAAGAACCTTCAGGTGGGTGCATTCTGTTAACGTGTTCATGATTATTGTTAAGATTCAGGAGTTTGTTAGAATGTTTTCTATAGTCTCTCCGTTTACAAATATACTTCTTTCTTCCGCAATAAAATATGATGTTTGTTTTCTCTTTAAACAGATGAACAATTGGAAGCCGTAGATGACTTTGTAAACAGTCTAATTCTGAGCAAAGAAAACAGGTGCGGTTTTCACGAACAGTTGTTTCATATTCGTAGCGTTAACGAAAAATTTGGTTCTAAAATGAGGTGAATATTCTTTGTTGAAGAATGAATCGTGTTTTTTTTGTTGCAGCGATGGTCAAACTGAGGAACTGTTGAAGTCAAAACAAATATTCAATCCTTATAGACAACGACTCTTTCAGGTATCTGTTTTTTCAGGCGCTACTAGTTAGTGTGACGAATAAACCGAGCCATGTTTGACTCTACTTCTTTTTCAAAGTGTATCGTGCATCGCTCGTTGCATCCAGGCGAGCCGCTTCCTGATGTTGATCCAGTTATTGAGCGGTTAGTTGGAAAGAGCAACATATATATTCTTTAGACTTTTCAACTACTTTTAAATTTCGTCACCAAAAATGGTAAACATGCTATAGTGTTATGATAACTTATTTTATACGTTTTTCAAGATAGTTTTGTTCTATTTTAGTTCTATTCAACAGCCACATGATATTCAAGTTCAGTGCGCGCCCCATCTTGAAAAATTGAAGGTGTCTATACCATAGTAAAGACTATGTAATAGTGGTATATATGGGACTAGTCCTATACTAGGAATTTGTTTGTATTTTCTTAATATTTCAGGGTCTTTTTCCTCTTAAAGTTGTCGAAAAACACAAGTCGAAACGGAAGGATGAAAATGTTTTCAATACAAGGTGCAACATCGTTTTACTGCAAATTTTATGTTACTTAACAGTAGGATAAAGTTTACTGAAGCTTTGTTGAACATTATACGTGCATTTCTGTTGTAGTATCGACCTAGGTTTGAATGATGAAGGTCGAGATGCAAAAAGACAGAAACTTGCTGATGATAATTCAACTATAAGCATACGAAAATTGGCGAAGTCGGAAATTACTGAAGTATATAATCACTGTAATTTTGGTAGCTGTAAAAACCGTTGCCCAAACGAAGATGTTTTTCTTAAAAAGTCTAATGCTTGACGAGGTCACTTGCTCGTGTGTATACGTCCAACAAGTTTTCCTTGAATTTTTTGACGACTTCATTTGTTCGTGTGTACGAACAACAAGTTTCCGTGACAAGTTTTTTGAAGAGCTTCACTTGCTCGTTTGTAGGACAAACACGTTTTCCTTGATAGATTTCTTGACGAGTTACCTTCTTCTGCCAACGCGTTTATCACATTTGATTCGCAATTGTTTTCAGGTGGGAACAGTCGACCCTGTTGGAGACTTTACGCATCTCGTAAATCTCAAAGATGTTGATCGGTTTGGTGAAGGTAAAAATGTGCACAAAACGTGCTTTATATTCTTGTTACGGATATTTCATCTCAAACGTGCAGCCACAGACATATATAATTCTGTCTGTACCGCATATTTTTTGTATTTTAGCATCAAAACAAATGAAAGACCGCATTTTAAAATTCGTCATGGATTCGTTCAAGGACGAATTTTATAGCAAAGCGATGTTGTGCATTCACGCTTTGAGGAAGGAATCAATCAAGGTATCCGAGTAATTGTATATTTAGCGAAGTTTAGTACAAATATTAACTGACATTAATTGCTAGCAAATTTAGTTGTTTGTATGATTTTTATTTCTGAACTGCATGTGAACAGGCTGTCGAAGGTCAAATGTTCAATGCATTTCTCGAAGAGTTGAAGGAACAACTACGGCATAAAACCTCGTTCTGGGCACGAATTAAGGAAGGTAGGGCACAAGAGTTCAATTTTATTACAGAAACTGGAGCAGGAATTAGTCATATTTTTGGGCGCTGTTACGATTATTTTTCCAGTTCATATAATAAATAAATGTATTTTTCAGATGAACATAATCATATTTTCTTTAGAAAAAGTAACGTTAATCAACAAAGATGAATGTGTTGATGTGGATATATCCCTAGAGAAAGCCAGACTCGTACGTTTTGTTATGAAAAATTTTGCACTGTCGGTCATGAATTTTTGCGGCTAGAATTTTTTACTATTTTCTGTTTAGTTCTTAGAAGATGTGGACGAAAAGCCGGAAGAAATAACTGAAGAATCAGTTGAAGATGTAGACGATTTGGTAATGTTTCTTCTTGCATAAAGAAACAAGCTTTAGCTACTTGACAAATGTCTTGACGACTTCATTTCGTACTTTTTCAGTTGGAAATGATGGGGTGATAGCTCTATTTGTTTGAAGTCTTTGAGAAGAACATTTTAGAACGCAGATCACTATATTGTCAATAATGCTTGAAATTGCAAGACTGAGGCAGCCCGCGAAAAAGAATTAACAGATGGTCCACTTTTGTAAACCATGGCCGTGTCACAAACATATTATCGACACTTCTGCCTGTTGCTCTAGTTGCAGAAAAAGTGGGGGTTAGTTTTTATTTTCACGTTTGTGATTCAATAATGTGGACAACACCAACTGTTTTGCATTAATACGTAATTTTTTTGAGAGAAATGTAAGTTTTGTAAAATAAATTTGTTCTGTTGGAAACGTCTTACTAAGAAGAAATCTCATCCTTTTACTGACTCTTACATGAAGTAAAGCGTGTAAGAAAGTGTAAGGAAGTGATCAAAAATTTAAATGGGGAAATCAGTCAACGTAAATTCAAGAATTCAAAGAATTTTTGGGTAATGCTCATTTATAAAATGTATCCTTGACTTTTATTGCTGAGTTTGTAAACTCTTAAGCTGCATTCCTTGTCGTTTTTACAGAAATATCAATGTGCTTAATAAACTTGTACATTACACAACAGCTGACACAGTATCCTTACAAGTTTTGTTGTGACAATCAAGTATAAATAAATGCAAATATGAGAAGCTTTCTACTATTTGCTAAACTTTCATGGCTTGTAGTAGTAACTGTTGCCGAATTTCCACCAAAATTTGTACACAACCCATTATCAGATTTCCCTGATGGACATTTGGAGCAATTTGGCTATCACAGACCACCAAATGGGCCAGTAGCCGAGGAGAGAGGCTTTTTACATCCGAAAACATTTTGGGAAAAATACATAAGCATTCATAAGCCGATGGTATATCGACAAGCAACAGCCGACTCCCCTGCCCTTGTGAAATGGACGGATGAATATTTGGCGTCAGTTCATGGAGATTTGGATGTATTGCTGGAGGTTAAGCGAGAGAACAGATCAACGAGTCCTCAAAGAACTACTATGAAGTCTTTTATTGAGAGGTATACTAAAGAAGATATTTATGCAGTCACGCTTTTGCCTGATCCAATGAGGGCTGAAATTCAGGTAAATACACACAGTGTGATAATACAGTAGTATATATGTTAAAAGTTAAAAATTATTCTTGCTCAAAGGTACCATCGTGTCTGCTCTGTGGAACGTTTCGTGACTTCATGCATGAGACGAACTTCTGGATGAGCTCTGGAGGAACGAGATCCGTCATCCATTACGATGCTGACGAGAATATTCATTGCATCATTAATGGCAGCAAAGATTTTATCATGATGGATAATGCATTCAAAGAATTTCTACCCATGTTTCAAAAGGTATCTGCGCACTATTTGGGTTACATGTACTAGTTCCACAACTCGAAATGTGCTATCAGTTCTGGAACTAGTTGGATGATAGACATCGTGTGTGTACCTATTTTTTTGTGGTTTGTTAGTAAAGCACTTGGTGGTCTTTGCATACCGTAATTATTTGAATAAACGCCTCCCTCGAATAAACGTCGCACCTTCTTTTATTGCTGCGGAGTTAATTCGAAGCACTCATATAGAATGAAATTTTGTCATTATATAAGTCAGTAGCACGTTCAATTTCCATATATTTAAAAGATGTACGACTTTTATTCATAGTTTCTTTGGTTGACTGTTACATTGGCTTAGTTTGGTTTTACATTAATTAACAGTTGTTGTTACCAAATTTGCAATAAACTCCGCCCTCAAATAAACGCCGCACTCCAAGCTCCAAGAATTTAATAAACGCTGCGGCGTTTATTCGAATAATTACGGTATACCCAAGTTGCTGTTGGACATTCTTTGTTTAAAACAAAGAAATCCCATAAAATTCTTTGCTCTCAAACATCCGAAGTTTGAAGCTATGCACTGAACATGTGTCACATGAAGATCATCTCTTTGCCAACTTTCCTGTGATATTTCTGAAGTCATCTCAGTTGTGTATATAGCTAAACATTCATGTTACATCATGCAGATTGTGAACCTATTCTTTAATTTCCGATGCAGTGACAGCAGTGCAGATGACATCATACTATTTTGTCTGTTTTAATAGTTGAAATTTAGTGGATCAGGTTTCTCACCACTGGACCCAGACTCTGTGGACTTACTGCAATTCCCTGAGGTTGCCAAAGTGCAATGGACCTATGCTACACTTTATCCAGGAGATTGCATTTATATTCCAGCAGGTACAGAACAGCAGTTTTCCTAGTCGAAAAGGGGGGATAGGCTTGGCAGTACAGTTTATTTCCCCCTTTGAACAAGATTCCATTCCATCTTGTCAACAATTACGTCTTCACCACGCACAAGTTTGCATAAGAATAAAAGAAAAGATAGAACAAAGAGTTTGGTCAAGTCTCCAAACCATATCTCAAATAACGATGTCTTTAAGGCGCACAAGTTTGCATATAAACGAACGAAAAGATAGCACAAAGACTTTGGTTAAGTTTCCTAACCACAATACAGTACATTGTATCTCTTTTTTCAGAATACTTACACCAAGTACGCGCGCACAATCGCACTATTTCAGCGACCATGTTGTTCACGTCAGAGCTGGACAAAACGTTCAAAGAAACGGGCTGTGAATTCACAAGCTTCGAATACACACCTCTGAGCGCGATTGACGTACATTGGACTTACAAGAAAGGAGACCGCTACATTGATATGGGCTACGTAAATGTTGAGATTGTGCGAAAAAATCTCATCGATATGTTACGTTTACTAGGGAAAGACAATTTTAAGATTAATGAGTTTGTGCATTTTTACTCTCGCGCGATACAACTTGAAGAAAGCGAGGAAAAGGACCAGGTATTTGTTAATTTGTAGTATTTTTTTTTGTAAAACTTTCCAAGTGAAGTAGTTGGCCAGTTCTTCAAACCGTGTATAGCCGCGTACAGACGGACAATTTTTCCTTGACACGTTTTTTTGACGACATCACTTGCTCGTGTGTACAGTGAACAAGTTTTTTATTGACAAGTTTTCTTTTTCATAATAAAACGAGTATAAACGACTGAATCCCAAAACATAAATTTTTTTTAAACTTTAATAAATCAAAACAGTCGCCCCGAATATATTAGCTAATAATCTGCAGAGCCCTAAGTACTGCACATTAATTGACTTGCCAAGTTTTCCTTGTTGGCCGTACACACGAGCAACTTTTCTTGTTCAAAAGCTAGCATGACTAGCTTTTGAACAAGGATACTTGTCAAGGAAAAATTGTCCGTCTGTACGCGGCTTATTTCTGTAATCACTGCGTTCTCACCGCACGCAAGTTTTCAAAAACGTGAAAAAAAGTTCGAGCAACAATGTCCAAAGGCTCCATGTAGGGACGATAAAGCCGCGTACAGACGGACAGTTTTTCCTTGACAATTTTTCCTTGACAAGTTTTATTTGCTCGTGTGTACGGCAAAAAGTTGACAATTTTTCCCTGCCAAGTGTCCTTGTTCAAAAGCTAGTCATGCTAGCTTTTGAACAAGAAAAGTTGCTCGTGTGTACGGCCAACCGGGAAGACTTGACAAGTCAATTAGTGTGCAATAGGGCTCTGCGGATTATAAAATATATTCGGGGCGGGGCGACTGTTTTGATTTATTAAAGTTTCAAAATTTATGTTGTGGGATTCAGTCATTTATACTCGTTTTATTATGAAAGAGAAAACTTGTCAATAAAAACTTGTTCACTGTATACACGAGCAAGTGATGTCGGCAAAAAAAACTTGTCAAGGAAAACTTGTCCGTCTGTACGCGGCTTAAAGTCGCATACGGTTGGACAGGATGTAGCAATTCAGATGTGTTCTCTTTTGTAGCTAATACAGATGGCAGGAGAATTGTTTACTAGAGTATTTGCAGTCGCAGCAGATGGCGTAGTTACGGAAGAACAAATTAGAAAACTACCCAGAGAAAATTTGAAGATTCTTGGTCGCAGTATCGACGCCCCGCATGGCCCTGTTGCCATTGATGGGAATAAATTCGTATACTCACCCGATGAAAAAGATGAATTATAGGATATACTAACTTTCCTTGACATTTTTCTCTTGTCAAGTTTAATTGTAATTTGCTATGAACTTTTGTAAATCTAAACTACCTAATCGAGAACTTGCTTTTCGCTGGTACTATAAAGTGGATATACATGAAGTATTTCCCTATGGCTTGCAATGTTTGAAAAAAAACAACATGGCGGACTCGAAGGAGTTGCGAAAACCGCGTAGAAAAAAAAGGCGCTTTATGAGGCTAGAATATCCTTTTCCCGTACCAGAACAAAAGAGTGTGGAAGAAAATACGTGGTATTATTATCAAGGTTTCTTACGAAGCAACTGTGTCGTTGTGGAGGACATTGGAGACCTTACTTTTTTGTACAAAATGGTATGTACAATATTACTTGAAGCTACATTAACCAACTTAAATTGCCATTGCTTTAGTTCCTTGATCATTTTAGGGATTTTTTGGCAAAGGTATTTTGTCTAGAAGTCAGCCGGAGTATGACAGAATATCAAATATATCACAACTCGCTTTTTCAAACTCTGATAGCCTGAGAAGATGTGAGTATAAACAAGGCTACTGTATTTTTTTGTTGTTGATCAGTCGAAACCTGTTGATTTTTAGTGCCTCCAAGAGAGAGACAGATTCGTCAATCAAAGTTTAGAAAATGTAGGAAAGAAAGGTATCTAATACAAAGTTTTGTGGAAACACCACGTAAATTTATTTATGCACAGCTTTTGGTCTGTAAGCCCGGACCGTCATGAGTGCAAAGCAGACTTTTCGTAATCACACATCTCTTTTAAATAGATAGTTTATTAGATAGTTTATGAGATAGTTTATCGCCATGAAAACGTTCGAAGAACTTAAGAAAGGTATTATTGGGAGAAAACCTCAAAATTTACTCTTTCAAAGTCCTGAGGACACATCTTGAATCTAAGTTTGATTAGACAGAGTAATGTGCTATGTAGAATTGCAATCCCATGGGCTAAATTTGTGAAACAACTATCTAGATATTTGCAGCATTTGAAATGGAGCAAGATGTATCATTATGCTGATGAGGTTAGTTCCATGGGTTAGTTGCCATACCTTGCCATTTTAGGATTATTTTATCTCACAGTCCATGTCATAACACTACCTGTAGCACTGTTTTCTATTCTGACTGCTTCAATCGTATTGAACATTTTAGTCGAACACTGAAAAAGATGTCTCTGATACAATGCCTGATGCCCAGTCATCTGAAGATGAAGAACAGGGGACTGAAGGGGATATCATGGGTAATGATGAACATGTGGGGGCAAGTATGGATCAAGATGAAGATGATGCTAGGATAGATGATGTTCTTCAAGATCTTGTTAACAAGCAGTCCAGTGAATCCAAGGTCAGTGAAGGCTATGCTAAATCTCCCATTTGCCTATAATTAAGTGGAACGTTTTCTAACAAAGTTTGGCTTGCTCATTATAGGACATAGTTTGTGCTAGCAAATCAGCAAAGTCTGACCCATACAAGGTGTACGAGTTTCTTCAACTAACTTTCGAGGAAGCTTTCTTCTTGAGCTATGGTCTTGGATGTCTGTCTATCACGTATTCGGAAAAAGTGAGTTAAATTGCTCTACTTCTATTGCTTGATTTCAGTGCACCTCACAAAGCTGCAAATGATAGTTAAACTCAGAAGTTTGCACTTCATAAAGCCTATTTTTCCCTAGGCGGGATTTTCCGAGCGGAAAATAAATATAACAATGTGATTGGTTCGCTTTGAGACTTTTTCGCGGCAAAACGTATTGCTAGCCAATCAGCTTGTTAGATTTATTTTCCGCGCAGAAAATTCCGCCCAGTGGAAAACGGGCTTAACTTAAGAGCAAGATGATCAACTAGCTTTGTCTCATTTCTTTCGCATATTTTTCACCAAAGTTTACCCCTTCATAAGAACAATTGACTCAACGTTATTCTCATTTCTTTATACGTAGTTTTCACTACATACAAGTTGATTTTTTCAAAAGCTATCGTTGTCGGAGATGTGGTCGGAATTTGGTCGGAAGAATTCGAAATTTCTGAGAAATTACGTGGCGTATCATTATTATCGGAGCAAAGGATGGGTGCCGCAAGTTGGTCTCAAATACGGCACGGACTTGGGTGAATATAAAGTTAATGAAACTTATAATAATAGATTTATTTATCACCTTTGGCTGAGAATTACAGTGATACAAATTAAAACAAAAGATGACTTGCAACAATATTTCCTAAAGAAAGTAAACCATAAACAAACGCTTAAAAACCCTAACTATATAAAAAGGAATTTTTTACAGATAAGACTATATATTTTACCACTTGTATTCTATAGAAAGCTCATAGTCGTTACATGTATGTGATTTTTTGCAAAGCATTGAGGTTTTGCGTAGCATTGGGACTACTTCTGATTGCATGGTGTAACTATAATTGAGAGAAACCGTGAATTTTTCATCTACCGTTTTTTTTTCTGTTTTCTAGTTCTTTATAAGAAAGGAATGCCTTTTTTTCATTCAAGGTATGTATGGTTTTCACGTCTTTATCTGCGATCATTGAGGCTACGTGCACACGAGCGCCGTTTTCAAGCGTTTCCAAAAACGTTTTTGTCTCGTTTGTCGTTTCAACGCTTAGTTAACACTTTCCAAGGGAAAATATTTTCAATATATAAAATTAGCTACAGCCTCTGTCCTAAATTGCTACTGTTTGCATCCGTTTTTGCGTGAAAACACAAATGAAAACGCTCAAAAACGTTACCGTGTGCACATAGCCTGATAAGTAGAATCTTTTGTCTACGTTTTGGAAAACACGTTATTCTTCAATCATCACCGGCAATGAATCGAAGAACCTTAAACTTCAAGAAATTTACATCAATACGTAATAACAGTTGTTTTTCCGATTTCTTTTCAAGCTACGCTGTTGTGACGACATTGGTCGATGACAAAGGAAAACAATTGAAATCTAAGGAAAGTATTTCAAGTGGCAAGGAATGGACGTGGAAAAACTTGGTTTCCTCAAACCGTTTAAATGAACATGTCGCTAAGGTAGGTACATTAGACGTCAGCAGATGGTGTTCAGCTTACGGTTATCATGAGTAAATGTTGTTGATTCCTTTCATTATACATGTGGTAGTCTTGTATGTGGTGAAAAACGCATAAATAAGTGACAAGAAGTTTGGTGTGCTTGTTCTTGTGAGGGTGTGAACATCTGATTTGGACGGTTTTAGGAGGTTCTTATATTTGCTATCACCGTGCCGTCAGATCACACGGAGAAAATGCTGGAAAATCCGAACATTACTAGCAAATGCAAAGTGCAGGTAATGTAATGTTATTGAAGTCACTGGTCGCCCTACACAAAGTCCATTTCTCAGTTGTCATATGATATCAGGAGGCTGCTAATACCCCAAAACGCTGTGTGAAAACTTGTCTTTTTTGTTCAAGGAATTGATCGTACGACGTTGGATTCCGAAGCGGGAACGAGAAACATTGGCTACACTGTGAAATGGATAAAAGGTAGTATCAGAGCATCAGAGCAAGAGTGGCCCCTATCCGCTCAGTTTACCTCCCCCCCTTCCCCACATATAAGCCTGCGAATCTAGTCGATATGTAATATGCGTGAAATTTCCAGGGGGGAATGCGCAGACGTATACAATGCAACATGAAGTGTCCACCAAACCGCTGGTATCATTCACTAGTGGCGCAAGTAATCCAAAACTCTTGTAAACACATGAAAGAGACGAAATTTGAAAATATTAATAACTCGTTTTCGTAGAGTTTTATGGGAAGTCTTTTTAAACGAGCAACCGAGTTAGACTACAACATTCTTCATGATAAACGTCAGTAAATTTCTGTGTAGAAGGTTCTATGCAGTTCACCTTTTGTGTTTATGTCTTGGCTCAATGATTTCATGTTAATAGCCTTTGTTGCACAAGTTGATGTGATTTTCTAACATCGTCTAAATTTTGGGGCCAAATGGCAGCTAGTTTTGTTGTCTATGGCTAGCTATAGCGTGGAAATCATGCACAGTCTTGGTAGAGCGTCTGCACAGGTATGTTACCAGTAAAAATTAAAACTTGGTATAAACATTAAATATGATCATAAAGCGGTTGTTACCTGTTGTCTTGTTTACAAACTGTGACCTCTTTCTTACACGACTTGATTGTAAAGTATTTTAGAAAACTCTGGAGTGGAGAGTATAATTGGCATTTTTTTCGTACACAAACTAGCCCAGATTTCTGCTTTATGTTTTAATTGCGTTTAACCAGCGATTTCAAATTTTCACTTCAAATCAGGCTATTAATCCATACTAAACTTGAGTTATTTTACTCAATATATGAGCTGTTGTTGCGCTGTTTATTTGTTGTTCATCCTTTTTGGTCACATTTTGCATATCAAGAAAGGTGTAATAGCTAGATTATTTACAATTTATTGTTAGACATAGTAATAAAGGGTACGTACTTGGGAAAATATTTGTGTCAAACCACAAAATGTGTGCACTGAATAAGTGAACAAGTGATGCTTTATACATGTTCAAAAATTGGTGTTCAATAGAATATTATTGGTGATTTAAGCGTATTATCTCTTTGCAGTTTTAAAGTACAGTCGACTAATTTATGGGCAATCTTTTTTGTAATTAGAACAGGAAATATATTTCTAAAAATGGCAAAATTTCTTAGCTCTTTTGAACTTTTATGTGAAAGATTTCTTAGATAATCAATCCCAGGCCCTTGTTGCATGTGTCTGCTAGCAGCCTAGTCCCTAGACCTCTGTGAGCATATCATGACTTCATCACTGGACAGCTGCATGATGTCGCCCAAAAGAAAACTGAGCAGTTAAGAGAGAACTAGGGGCTAGACCTCTCTCTGCATCACTTTGATCTCACCCAAATATATTTGTATCCTTTACTGATTTATGCATTCACCAGGTGGTGACTCCCAGGGAGATTGGCACTGGTAATGAATCTGGATTGGCAGTACAAAATACTTCATCTAAGAAAGTACAAAAAGTGTCCCTTGTCAAGCTTGCACCTTTGGAAACGGCTTCGAAAACTTCACGTAGGTTAAGCTAAGTTTGTGTAGCTCTTTGAAATACTGAGTTATGAATTAATATATAGCTGCTGGCTAAATTATATTCATTTGCCCAATAAAAGTATCAATAATGTTAAATAAAACTCTAGTCTGTAGACTCAAAACATTATATCTCAACTTTTTGTCAAGTTGCAGTCGTTTCCTGAAAAAATAGTATCATTCACGCTTCCATAAGCACATATGTATTTTTTTCATCAAATATCACAAAAACCTCCAAATTAAATTGCATGTAAATGTTGCGTGTTTTCATCCCGACACTCGAACAATATGGCTGGGAAGAGCAAGACAATTTAAGACAAAAAGAAACGGCGTTGCGTGGGTTGCAAAGCGATAATTTTCAAAACATTTTAAGATATGCAAATGAAGTTTGTGTGACGTTGAGTAAGTAAAGCAGCAAGTGTTCCTAGGCATTTCAAAGGAAAGAAAGGCAATTTGACCAGCAGCGCTCGTTCAGTGTTTTCGAGAACGTTCAAGATTATCACCTTTGAGTTTTGAGCCATAATTTATGTTGTTTACTTGCTAAAGTTGGTCGGTTTGAAACCTCTGTTCAAATTAAGTTTAGACCGGGAAATTGTTCACGAACTGTAAGTACATGATGTTTCTCGGCATGAGCTATAAACCTTTAATTTGCTTCTATCTATTGAAAATATTATGTATTTTACAGCGTGCAGCAAATCTGTTTCTTCAATTCAGCGATTTTGGTTGTTTTATTGAGCATTCATTTGTGTCTGAACAATTTATCAGCGGCTAGTAATAACTGTATGGTGTTTGATAGAGTCACAAATCGCCAGTATGTGATTATTGTAACATTGTTGACTGTATATGGTCCATTAATTATAGTTAGCACGCAAAGCTTGTTTGCAGTCCAACAGTACCATAAATTTTATGTAGAAAAAAGGACAAAATATGCAATCCCTCCGTTCAACTATTGCCGTTTTTAACTCGATTAAATGTTTTGCTCTATGCGACTATTGTGGCGGTATACATTCAGTAAGTAGACATTAGTAGCTCGTTAGGAACTCTTCTATCTTTACTGATTTTGTCTTCGCTGTAAATATATTATAACTGAGAAGTTATCAGATGTTATATTATGAAAACGTTTTTGGTGAAAATCGGACGAAAAATCTATTCATTCTATATATTACATGAGCTGAGAAAGTAAATTAGAATCGTTGAATACAATTATATTTCCGATAGTGCTCCTTTTATGATGAGTGCAGCTTCCTGGAGAGATTTCCCGCGTGAAATTTTGTCTTTGCATACCATCTATTTTGCCATACTTAGACCGATGAAATTAGAATTTTGCTATTAATCATCGAATATTCTGTTTCAAATCTTTTTGTTTTTCAGCTTGTTGACATACAATAGCACAGGCCTGACAGATTGAAATGTTTTAAATTTTTTTCTGATCTTTAGCTAATATTGTTTTTTCCAGACCATTCGTTCATTATAAATGTACATCTTTAACGATTTCCACTTTTACTTTTGTTCACAATGTTATCATTTTCCTATTTTAATGGTGGGTTTCAGTATAAAGCTTACATTAAAGTGAGTGATGATCAGACTGTTCAGAAGATCACACCGTTATATGAATCAATAAACATTTTAACTGACTCTTTGGTGAAAATTTCAAACTCACATTACTTTTTCTTTTTATGTAGCTTTGTCACCAAACACATTGGCAAGACTTGTCGAAGAACAAGCAAAGTCTCACCAAGCAATAGAAGTACGAACTTGTACAAATACCGTAGATGATCGCTTTAAGCGCCGTGGTGCTTATTAAATTTTTCTCGGGTATTTAAGCGAGAGCAGCGCTCATTAGAAGTGCCAACAAAATATTCGGACTAAAATCTGCATCTTCCGACGAATCTGACGAATTAACCTTCTTCGAGTAAACGTCTCAGTAATATGCCGAGTGCGGCGTTTATGTGTGATTCGAAATGCGGGGCCTAATCAATCATTTAGGGTAATAAAGTAATGAATTTCATTTGCTTGCTCAATATTGAAAGAATGAGTGTAAACTTCCTTCAAATGTATAACCACCATTCTTTTTGCTCGTGACGCTACAATTTCTTCTCTTTGCCGTTCAGGCTTTACAACAACGAATTCAAGCTACCTCCCCAAAGTCGCTTGCATCTGGGGTTCGCAAGGTAAATGAACGAAGGGTTCTATCTGAAGTATTCTTCCTAGAAGCCAAGTATTATAGAGAACGGTAGAGTCACACTCAGAGCTTTTCACTTATGCCCGTTTTCCACTACGGGAATTTGTTCGAGGCAAAAATAAATCTAGCGACGTGGTTGGCTTGCTTTCGACTTTCTAACGGAAAATTATTTTGCTAGCCCAACACGTTGCTAGATTTATTGTTCGCTCGAAAAATTTCGCCTTGTGGAAAACAAGCCTCAGTTCGTATTTGTTTCTCCTTATTCTTCAGGAGTTGGAAGAAAGTGCTATAAAACAACGAAATTATCTGAAACAAATTATCGGCACTCCTGCTTTGAGTTCGGGAACAACCGCGTCGCAGACTGGAGCAGGCTCCGCCATGTTAGATACATCAAATGACGTCATGCGTTCGTTACCGCTGGCCAAGAAACTTTTCCCTGTGGGCTCAGATTTTGATGAAGACGCGATTGTCGATAAAGAGCCTGGAACTGAAAGTGAGCGTTGGACGCACAATAGAACAGACTCAAACAGGAAGGCTAAAAAGTCCGATACGGATAACGACACCGGCGTCGAATCCGACACGGGTTCCGACCCTGGGGGGGAAATATGCGGGTTTGAAACTCCGTTAGCAAAGGCTTCCAAATGGGATTTTTCTCCGATCAAGAAACTAAGGCTTGGCGGAGACGTGAAGGGATCTGGTGATGAACTACTCCTGTATCTTGAAATGATCGAAAAGAAAGCATTGGCTATCAAAAGTTTAATCGAACAAGCAAAGCTGGACACTGTACTAAATATACGCAGACAAATTGAGGCTGAATTCAATGGACTTCCCTTGGAAGAAATTCCCGCAAAATGTCATCAGAGAATCGATCGTGCCATTCAGAAATACTTGAAATTAGAGCTGGAAAAAATCCGAAGCGAGTACGAACGGAAAGAGACTGAGAAGGAGGCGAGTGGCACACACGGCGAGAGTCTGAGCTCAGCCAGTGCGAACGGGGGGGAACTGGCACGAGAGAACGAGAATCTTCGTGAGAAAATTGGAAGCTTGGAGATGAGTGTGTCCCGAGTTGATATGCTGTATTTGATGCAGAAAAAAGAAAATGAATATCTCACGGAAAAAGTGACCAAACTGGAAAGACAATTGTCAAATGAAAAATTGAAGTACGAAAACGATTTGGACAATTTTAAACATGATTATGAAGAAAGTACAACGAAAAGTAGTGATTTTACGAGAGATGAACACAATACGAAATATGGGACGCAGACTGTTGAGTTTTCCAGTAGTCTTTCGAAGAAAAAAGCTTTCAGGAGTAAATCTGAAACTGCTAACGAAAATCCTGGATTGGCTTCGCTTTCGAGAAAATTGGAACTGAAGGAAAAGCAAGTGGAAGCGTTAAGAGTTGCCGGAGAAGCAGATCAAACCACAATACGTTGTTTGGAAAATAAAGTGAACTCGCTTGAGGTGGAATTAAACGTATCTCGTCAAGAGATTAATGAGTTATTGGACGAAATTCGCGAGCTAAATCACAAAAGCGAAAGGCAGGAAAAGAAACTGCAAGAACGCGAAGCGCAGTTGGAAGAAGTGTACGACGAACGTAAATTGCTTCGAGAAACTCTTATTATGAGCGAACACGAGATTTCTCTTTTGGAAAACAAACTTGGCACTGAAAATAACGAAGCTTGGCGCGAAAGTAAGAAAGAAATTTTGGAAGATCTTCGTAAGCTAGAAAAACACATCAAAGTTATTCACAAAGAAAAACGGAAACTCGAGAACAAGTATCTTGCGTTTAAAATCGAGAATGAACATTTGAGTGATTCGCTGAATTCGTTCAGTAAGACGAAGGATATATTGACGCCGCTCGGGAGCTGTAATGTTACTAGACAACCAAGTACTCTCTCGTCCCATTCAAGTTCGCTGTCCTCGTCACTCGCTGGCTCGGATATTGAAGAAGACGAAGATGTGCGTCATGTAAGCCGGGGTCGCCGACGCAAGCGTAGTGCCCAAGATCAGAAGGATAAGTATGTATTGCATCGATACCAAATTTAACTTGTGCACACGAGCAGGTGAACTCGTAAAGAAACTTGTCAAGGAAAACTTGTTTGTCGTACACGCAAGCAAGTGAACTCGTAAAGAAACTTGTCAAGGAAAACTTGTTTGTCGTACACGCGAGCAAGTGAACTCGTAAAGAAACTTGTCAAGGAAAACTTGTTCGTCGTACACACGAGCAAGTGAACTCGTCAAGAAACTTGTCAAGGAAAACTTGTTCGTCGTACACACGAGCAAGTGAACTCGTCAAGAAGCTCGTCAAGGCACGTTTATTCGTTTCATCGCCACGGGCAAATGAACTGGTTTATTTGTCTGTATATTAACCTGTCATTCTTTGGGGTTTTTTTAGGAAATTTGCTGAAGCTGTGGCCAGGAAACTTATGTTTGCGCAGCAAGTTTTGAAAGATCAAAATTGTAACTTTTCTAGTTTTGAGAATTCCGGCGAGGATCTTATCAACGAAGTACGCTTTTGAAAAATTAGTAGCATGGTAGTAATATGCATATTCTAAGCGTTCTTTTCATTTTCTTTTTAAAGGCAGACCAACTGGTGAAACGTGTTGACAGTTTGCAAGCAGAAAAACGAGCGATCAAACTGGAACTCGAGTCGATCAGGTCCACACAGCCTGAAAACGTGATGTGCTGATATCTTTAGGATTACGCAGTGCAAGTTTAGCTTTCCTTTGAATAGCTCACAGAGTTTAAATGCGGTACCACGTCAAATCATGACATTTTTAGTGCACGTGGGTTGTTGTACAATTAATCATTAATCTCTTTTTGCTCATTTTACTTGAAGTATTGGCGGAAGTCAAACAGAATGACCGCGGGCTCAGAAATCTGATCTTATTTTGGTTAATTTTCAATTTTAAAATGAAAGTGAAAGCTTTAGGATAAAAATCTATTTTTAAGTATTTATTTTGATTTAAATTCTTGCTATGAATGTACCAAAATCAAAAGTAAGTAGATCTCAAAATAGTGTGTTTTTATCAAGATCTGAATTCAAATTGATCCATTCAATATGAAAGACACGAAACAGCCAAACAGGCCTATTTTGTCTACCGGTTTCAAATAGTGTACTATAATTGCAGTGATTGACGACTTGACGTGTCTGTATCAAGGTTTCAAATCGTGCATATGTCAAATGGTCAAATTGTTTTTAAAAACTTTCAATATATCCTCTTATGCAAAAACATCTTTGATTAAGAGTGTTCATACTATCAAGGTCAGGGATTGTACATATATATAACAATATTTGAGTTACTTATGTTGATTTTAGTATGTCCTGCATTAGTGCTCATGTGCATATTCTTGATCACAATAGGTTGAATTGCATTGCCATTTAGATGGATCTGCCAGAATAACAACGATTATTGATTTAGCAAAGTATGTTGATGGTATAAACGTTTCCTCATGGGTGATCACTAATGAGAAGAATCTTACATCGAATCACTTTCTTTTTTGTCGTTCACCATTAGTGGAACAGAAGACATCACGAAACCACGCTTTAAATCTTAAATATATTTTATCTATTTAGAAAAAAGAATATTCCATTACCTGCATATGATGTTGAAACTCTTGAGAACTATGTCAGTTTAAAGCACCCGAAATCTTTGACATGCTTTTTGCATTGTTTCAGTGTTTTTATGCCAGTTTTGAAGTGAGTAATATAGTACTTTATTTTGATACATGCTCCCTCTTTACTTTATTCTGTCCAACATCAGACAATTTGACTGATTAGGATGACACCTTTACACCTTTTAGTTTTACTAGGCCAGATAATTAGCAAGCTTATCTGGCAAATTGTCATTATGTATCTTGCAATGGTTTCCCTTGTGTTTAGTGGTGACACTGAGGCTATAGAAAGAATAGCTTATGAATTATGTGAGGACAAAGCTAATAATGGAGTATTGTATTGTGAGACAAGATATTGCCCACATCTTCTAGCCAACTGTGGTGTTGACGGAGTCATTTGCAATGGCAACGACAAACAAAATGTGTCCCCGAAAAGAGTTGTAGAAAGCGTGTGCAGAGGTTTAGAAAAAGGATGTCGAGATTTTGGAGTCAAAGTCCGAAGCATTCTGTGTTGTATGAGACATCGACCAGGTAAACATACTAAATGTATTTTTGAGTGAATATCACAAAAGTCACACCCTGATTAAGAGAATTAAGTGACATTAGTCAAAAGTAGTACTGATTGATGTAGTGCCTGTATCGTTTGTTTCAAACAGATTGGTCTCTCGAGATTGTTGACCTTTGTCAAGAATTCCAGGAACGTAATGTCGTTGGTCTGGATATTGCTGGTGATGAAACGATGGGGGAAATACCAGCTATTAAAGAGCACATCATTGCTTTTCAGGTGAATATATAATGGCATAGAAAAATAAAATTAAATATTAAATTAAATGTTCAATCTTAAATATTAATTAAATTAATATTAATTAAATTAATATTAATTAATACTAATAATATCAATATTATTAAATATTAATGTTAATGTTAATTAATATTAAATAAATATTAAATTAAATTGATATGTATAGACAAGTGTGTGTATGTATGTGTATATGTGTGTAAGTAAATTTTGTTATTTTGCTAATGATTGTATCATGCAGGACCCCACTGATAAACACTCCAATGATGTGGGTATCCTGGATAAATATCATTATAAAAAATTCAAGTAAGCCAACTTGAACCCAAAAGATTTATTCAAAGCCTACTTTTACGTTTTGAATATTGCATCTTAGTTTCTCCTTATGTGATGGGCATTTTCAGCTATTGACTATATTTTCAACTAGACAAGAAGAACTAAATCTGTTATCACAGCTCAAAAGAGCATCCTTAAATAACTTAAATTGCAAAGTTTAGTTGTAGAATGTTGCAAAAAGTGGAAAATGTGGTAGCCTTTCAAAGTTTGCAAATTATGTTTATTTTTGTATTGCGTGCAGAAGTGTTAACGATTTTCGGAATTGCGCATTGAAGCTGCAACTTTTTGTTATTTTGCTGTATAGAAAGCCCAAGAGCTTGGCATTTCAAGAACTGTTCATGCTGGGGAGGCTGGTCCTGCTGCCAGTGTACATGAAGTATGGGAAAACATATACTGATAATGCGGGCTCATCAGAGCAAGTTGCCTGTGGGCACAGCTAGACTAGATAGCGGTCTCCACGTGTTGCTCAGAAAATAAAGTCAAGAAATGATTTTCTTTTTCTCTGTAGTTCGATTCGTGAGAAAGTAAGCTAGTATTAGACTAAGAGAAATATAGTGTAGTTTAATTGTCGTTTATATCTCTACAGGGTGTATAAAAAAAAACGCAATCCGACTTTAAAGCTTTATAACCGAAATAATATAAATTTTCATGTCTT
>JAODVM010022783.1:0-19663 GCA_025400095.1 Phenganax marumi
AGTCGGTACAAGATCCTGCGTTAGTCGGTTTGATTGAGCATGCACCCCCCCAGATAAAGTTTCTCAAGACGGCCCTGCCCACCGGTAAAAACGCAGCGAGAGAATCACATTTTGTAAGCTGGTTGGGTGAGCTATTCTCTTCATATGTTTTCCTTACACAGTTTTGCGCCGCCATTGAAATATGAGAACAATTGCTTGCCCTGACGGAAATTATTCAAATTCTTTGCAAGTGCTTAAAATGATGAACGACGACATGCGGTGCAATAATAACCGATAACGCGGAGAGTGGAATTACATTCCGTAAATGACTGGAGAATTTGAAAATTTTGAATTTCAGTAAAAGAACTGAAATTTTTTTATCAATAATTAAAAATTTATAGGAGGGTTTTTATATCAATAATACATCCTCGTTTTCGTGGAAACAATAAATAAAGACAAATGTACACGCGATTGACTTGATTCTGCTTGTTGAATTAAATACAAGGAATTTTCTTCCAGCTATGGAACTCTATTCGTGGAAGAAAATGATTTTAAATCCCTTATTATACGTGAAGTACTTATGTACGTACGGCCAAACGTATAAGTAAGTGAGAATAGTTTTGATTTACTTGCTCTTATAAGGATATAATCCACTGAACTTGACCACCATGCACTCTCCTGGGAGATTCACCGAAAACAGTTGAATTGTAAAACCGAAACTGCCCATCTATCAGACGTGGGAAATTATGATATTGCAAGACTCGAGCACGGAAATTCAGCGGAAGAAATGCTATTTATTTTCCTTTGAAACGAGCAAACAATAAAACACTAAAAAAAACTGAAAAGAAAGTTTTGAAAAAGTGAACAGTGGGAAAATCACGAAAAATTGACAGTGTGTTAGGTTTCTGAATATCCTATTTACATGAAGCAAACGTGCTTATCATGCTATTGATTGGAAAATGAAATATTATTTACTGAAATTTGAGACGCTCGCGTGAGATTATCCAGATTAAGTTGTTTGATTTGATTTTCAACTTCAAGCAATAACCGATATTAACCATGCAACACAATTATTAAAGGGGCCTGTGATTCCCCGCTCTCCTTAAGCTTGTTTCAAAGGTAGCCCGAGCTTGTCAGCAGTGTGACTAGGAATGGTAGTCAAATTTAGAGGTTTATATAACAGCAAGCAAGTCAAGGCAACAAATAATTTTGAACCAAGAAGTCGACGAATAAAAAACTATGGATGATAGCTTCCATGAATCAAGGTGATCATGGCGAGGTCAACAATCTAAGTCGCCTTGAGATGCAAATGTCAATAGTACATTCATTCATTCAAATCATGCATTTTCATCTTTCTGCCGAAGGTTGGATTAGGTTTCATTAATCTCTTTGAGATCCAGCTGGCTTAGGTAGTGTTGTGAAGAATTTTGGATGAGAATTATTACTACCTAACTTTAAGGTTCACCATAGAAAGCGTGATAAAGTATTATATGAAGATAAATGTCTTTGCGGGGAGTTTAACTCAATAAGGATCGAGTATCGCTAATGACTGCTAGCTGTGTCCAAACAAGTTTACACAAGAGTCGACTTTAAGTCTTATTGTGATACATTATTTATATTATCTAGCTGTTGGACTTTGCGTGATGCAAGCATGAACTCATGACTCACGTCTGATGTTACCAACTACATCATATATACACCGACGTAATACCACTTAAAACCAGATTTTCAAGAGAAAACGACGTTTGCATATGGTAGCATTAAAGTTCAACGTGCTGGGCAAAGACGAAAAACATTAAGTATTCATGTGGTTTCATTCATGTCAAATTCCGCGCAAATGAAGTCGAATTGCGCGACACTCCCGTATCGTGTTACTTGCAAAATATGTGTCATGTGATTGTTTCCGCAGATGTAGCCAATCAGAAGGTGTATAGGTCATGTGATAGGGCGGGCATGGATGTTTGTTGAACATTGCGCGCTCCTAAGCTCCTAGTTACACTTTACTTCAGCAGTTGTACCGTCAAACTGTAGCGTTTCTGTTTGGTAAAAAACGTGATATTTTGTTCGCTTTTCCCGCTTTCTTACACTTCAAACAAGGTAAGTATCCTCACGATTTCATATATTAAAGTAAATTTTGGTATCATTAATACATGTTTAGCGAAATGCGCTGTGAAAATAGATTGAAATGTAGATACACTTTTAAATGAAGAGTTAAACGATAGTTTGATCCTGCATCGGGTTAAATCTCGTCTTTTGTACCCTATATAACTTGTATTGAATGCACAGTCTTCGGTGAAACACATTTATTTGGAGTTAAATAAACTGTTTAAAGTTTCATTTCGTCTGAGAAGGGTGTTGTCCTGACATCTGAAACAACCTGTTTGAAACAGCTTCGCGTGGCTGCTGGCAGTTTCAAATGTAATTTAGCCTTGATAGTATTCACAGTATGTGTGCGTACATTTCGGAATCAAATGTCGAACGTCGTGATTGAACAATTGTTTTTGCAACTATTGATCTGGAATACTGCACTCGGATCAATTGCGTTTTGTTAAGCAGCCGGCAGGGCCAAATATTGCTCAGCAGTTTCGAAACGTTTCTGCTCACTGATTCAAATCCGATTTCGCTAGGAAGTGCCTTATTTTAAAGCTTTAAAGAGATATTGCCACGTTTTCAAATTCGTTTTAGCGCTTTTGATTTCGTTCTAATCACGCGCATTGTGACATCTTCGTTCTTCTATTTCCATGGTTTCATGCAGCCTGTTTGTCGTAAAATATTCCATGAAAAGCAAATAATGCAATAAAAAAGTCTGCCGAGTAATTGCTTTTTGAGTTTCAACTTGATTTGCGTATGTCTGTGCTTGGAATAAAATCTTTTTGCCCGCTCAATGCCTTGATTTCCTCCCAGAACTTTAAGTATTCGATTCCAGAATGTAGCACTTATGTATTCCACGCTTCGATAAAGAATTAAATCTTTTTGTCTGATTTTTTGAGATAAAAACGAAGATGTAAAGGCGTTTTCTTGACCGCAGGCAAGATTATAAATATTTATTTGACTAAAGCCGTGCGATGTTAAGCAGAATTTGGGAGGAAAAATCTTACTATTTTTTGGCGTCTGCATCATCCTTTCACGAGCATTGTATTAAATTTCACACGGTCAAAAGAGTCAAGTTACCAAAACGGAAATATCATGTCGCTTCAATCTCTGCTTCACTGCATGAATCATGAATTTCTGCTCTACTGAACATGTTGGCATAGTATCCTTGCGAAATTCAAGCCTCATCGAGATTAAAATCAGTCGGTTCCAGCTGCTCTTGTGTTATAGCAAATATTAGGCAAAATTTATAGCGCAATTAGTTTGAATGAATTTGTTCAAAATTTCCCCATCTTCCCTTGTTCAAAGGTGGATTAGCGTTAACCCTGGGTTAAAATTTAACCAGCTCTGTTGATCAACATTGAACCTAGTAGAACTTGAAGCAAACAATTTCCAAGTTTTTGAGCTAGCAGTTGAAAACTTTGCTTAATCTAACCTGCTATTGCACAACTACTCCCTGGTCCTAGTTGCATCTCAGTGGTAACATTTACATGGCAAAATACACCGCGTGTGAAGTCATGTGGTGTTAGACGGAGTAAAATACAATAAAGATATGTATACACTCACATGCCTCACCACTCAGTCCGTTAGCCACTTGGAGTGTTTCATGTAAAATTTTCTTTTTTGTTTAGATGAAGACCTTAATTGTTTTCTTGTGTAAGTATACTCCTGTTCAGAATTAGTGTGCTGTCTTGCCTTGCAGAAATTGATACCTTTTACTAAAGTAAATTTTTTATTATAAATTAAAACCATTTCATTTGGTACTGCAGGTGTCATCGTGATGAGCATGTTCGTGTATGAAAATTCAGGTATTGCAATAAGTATAACTGGGTTTCTGTGAACCTTGCAGGGCATAGCAAATGGTACATGATTTCAAACGTTTATGCCCTTAAAATCAAGCAAATTGAACCATTATCTGTGATCCAACTATTTACATGTTGAACTTTGTCTTGTAGCTACTTCAACTCCTGGTGCTACTTCAGCTCCTGCTGGAACTACTTCAGGAGGCACTACTAGTGGAACTAATCCACCTACCAATGCCAGCATGCCAGCCAACCAGAATGCAACTACCAAACCACCTACCACAAGTAAGAATGATAGCATGTTCACATAGGGCTTCATTGTGTGCTAGTTTCTGATATTCCTGTTATGAACAGTCCAATAGGGGTGGGCTGATACCGATACCAAATACTCGATACTACCGATACTGGAAAATGTATCGATACTTTCGACACTAGGAAAAAGTATCGGCCTTTCGATACCAATGAGCCTGCAGTATTTTGTCAGTGGTAAGGATTAAAAAATACATTGTCGTACTTCATGTTTCTTTGTCACGTTAAACTCAATTGGAGTTCACTTGATGACTTCACCTCACGGTTTGTCATGAATTATGGATAAAGGTAATTATTTGTTAATTGAAGTTTTAAAAATGCCATCCTTTGAAAATGTACAGCAAGTAAGGCTAGTTTACCTATGTTGATACTAATGTTTTTTGTTTTTTTTTCTATTACTATATCGGTATCGATATCGGTATTGGTATCGAAAAAATGGCTAGTATCGGGTCGAGTATCGTATCGAATGAAAAAAGCTGGTATCGCCCATCCCTACAGTCCAACCGTTTTTTGTACAAGATGTTTACTCTAATATTTGTGTGTATAGTGTTGTAATGACATAGCTGCAGCTTAGGAGTAAATGAGAACTGTTGCATCATTAACCTATTCAGGAGCAATTAAAGTTGGAATTATACAGAATACAATAACAAAGTCAATTGTCCAAATTTGTTTATGTATTTGTTTCTCATCGAATTTTTAGAGTCGTCGCCTAAAAGCGGGGCAGCAACCACTTTCTTAAGCATTTCCTTAACTTTTGCTTTAACTACGTATGTATTCACCTAGTTGTTGTTCGACTTGAATTATAACTTTATATTACTTTACAGTAAGTTTATTTAATCAAAGTGCTTCCAGTTAGTTTACACAATGACATGTTAACTATTAGGATGTTTTGTTATAAATGTATTCTAATATTTTTTAGTGTGGTGGCAAGTTTGTAATTCCTGGTTGTGCAATGATTTGACCAACTGCTATGATGTATACAGATTTCTGTTAATACATGGCTATGATATATGTATCATAATTATAGTATGTGTGTGATGTTTTAGTTAAAGAAAAGTACCAGGAATACATTTAGTAAAAAATTGTTTTATTCATGCTTGTTTGTGTGTTTTGTCTGGATGGGTTACAATCATTTGAAACATGATACAAATTTGAAAGTGAGGTAAAAAGGTCTTTGTTTTGAGTCAGAGGAATAGCCAAAGCACATTGTCTACATAGCTAATGTTAGAAAGTATAAAGATGAAAAGTTCTTTGCAAATTATGTGCTATCTTGAATGGCAATGAATGTTTCAGATATCCTTAAGAGTAATATATTAGTAAAAAAAGAGCGGTTTTCCTGTTGAAGTCCATCCAACCTAGAACTTGCAAGGTAAAAAAATCTGTCCAGTAGATAGATCATTATTCTTGGTACAACCTTGCTTTCAAATGCAGTGTCTAATAAGTCTCTGTTTCTCTCATGTTATTTTTCATCTTTAAATACTAAAACGAGGGAAGGTAGGTGCAATTAAAGTAAATGTCTACAGTGAGATAGGTTGTGTACATTCATGCCCTCTGGGTGGTTCCTACACAAGCTGGGAAGCACTTGGTGTTAACTTACGTTTACTCTGCTGTCAATGGCTTGTTCTATCCAAAGTAGCTCCATGCTCAAATCGTGTCGTAGTTTGATTAGTGAAAACTTGTCATTAGGATATACCATTTGTTCACTAACTGTTGCCTGTTGCTTATCTGCATCATTTCCTTTCATAATTGTGCTGCCAATTTCTCTTTTCATTGTGCTATTGAGTTCGTTTCTTTCAAAATCCACAGAGTTCCAAGATGAGTCTAAATCATTTTTCAGACATCCGTTCGATGCAGTACTATTGATTTTTTCGCAAATATTGTCTTTTAGTTTGCAATCGGTGTTTGCATGTACACCCAACGTTGTCTGAATTGACGGCTTTATTTCTAAAGCATTTTTAAAGTCTGTTAAACCAGTTTCTAGGCTTGATTCGTTGGTATCTTTTGACCCTGGATTATCAAAAAACACACGAGCGTTTCCTCCAGTATTTAAACATCTATCAACCACAGTTGGCAAGCAAAGTTTTCGATCATTTCTCCACGTAACTTTTGCATCATTTCTATCAATTGATGCAACAATTTTATTGTACTCTACTTTTAACCGCGCGAATTTCCTCCTGACTAAATAACCACGTACCAAAGCCTAGAAAATAAAGAAACCACTTCAAAATACAAAAAAAACCATGAAAAATGTAGAAGCAAATGCGCTAAAATAACTACCTGTAGCTTCGTAAGTGCTTTGGAGTGATTTGTCTTGCCCGCCATCTTCATGCAAGGTTGTAAACAAGCTTTTATATTGATGATATTGGTTGAGAGTTATACACTCCCCCTGACTATTCTTATTTCTAATATCTCATTTATGCACACAATGTATTTTCCGGGGGAACCCAGGGAATAAAATAATACATATAGATAGTCCCCGGTATTTCTGATTTTCTGCGTATTATTTCGTATTATAAGAGTATTTCACGGGGGAGACGGTAGTAGAGGGATTTCAAAATGACGGTCGGAGGGAGAGAAGTGAAGTATGAATGTAAGTGCCTTTTTCTTTCTTATTTCATGGAAATAAAAGTATTTTACTGAAAGAAAGTATTTGTTTCAGATCTGGACCATACAGCTGACGTGCAGTAAGTATTTGAAAGTGAATATGTTGAAGTTTTCTTGCCCTTCTAATTGTAATAAATTTGTAACAGATTAGAACATGTTTATATTATGTTTAGAAATGTTGAGAATATCACAGAATAAGTTTCTGCTTTTCATTTTCAGATTACATGCCTGTATCCTTTCTTAATCATCTAGAGTGTGGATAAAATACTATGGTCGACCAACTTGAAAAGATTGAGAATTGAGATTGGATTAACCTGAGATTGAGATTAGATTAACCTGAGATTGCAAATGTAGAAAGAGTAGATTTTTAACAGCATATTTCCTTAAAGCAACTTCAGGGGGTGATGATTTGAAGGAAGCTTTTGAGCAGGTTAGAATACATTATAATTCTTAGTTTTTTGCTCATATAAAATATAAGTTGAGATATTCTTGTAGGTTGGCCTGTCTATGTATGGTTATATGACGGAACTCGATATGGTTGACGTTGATAGGACAGAAACCATTTCTGCTCAAGGTTTAACCTGTGTTTGTTTCAAAACATCATTACTCTACACTATTAATCAATACAATTCTATACCCAATGGCAGGTTAAACAACTCAAATAAAGTCCAACTCTTTTTCTAGGTGACGACATGATTTCATTGCTTTTTCATTTTCTTGATGAATTACTATTCTTGTTTTGTGCTGAGCCATTTTTTATTGGAAAGGTTGGTTCATTGTGTTGGCTTTTCTTTCTGTGCTGGGATACTTTTCTAAATATGTCATTTTGTTGCTTGCAAAGGATATTGAAATTACAGAATTTGATAAAGAAAACTTTAAGATTGAAGCTAACGTGTAAGTATATTAACTCAACTAGTAAAATTCATAATAGTGTGTTTCTTGATATTGCTTAACATTTTTCAATCAATTTTAGGCAAGGAGAGACCTTTGACTTGGACAAGCATCCTCAGGTTTTCATATTGTTTTCAATTTGTTCAATCACTAACATGTCATGCACCTGACTTACTTGAACTGCCAGATGATTTTACTAGTCAAGAAGGCACTCTTCCATTTGACTTAATGAGAAATTCTTCCCCACATAGGGAACAGAAGTGAAAGCTATAACATATTCTAACATGCAAGTTTTCGATGAGGAAAACAACCATGAGGTATATGTGATAATTGATATCTAACTGAGCAAGCTGAGACTGAGAGACAATTTTACTTCAATTTTTCGTGCATTATTCGTCAATTTGGCAAGTGATTTTTTGAACTGTATATATTACAACTAGTATAAATTATTAAATTAAATTGTAAATATTACAACTACATAAGTTATTAAAGTATTACGGTTATATATATACCTCGAGCTACGCTGGGTCGTAATTAAAACCTCGGTTTCTCTGCACCCCGGAGCTCCGGTACTTTCGTTGGTCTCTATGTTGTAACTGGAATAACAGATGTTCTAATTTTCCCGCCATTGGCGGCATTTGTTCAAGATGGCGACTTTATTTGATTTTTTTAAAAGACTTCCCTCGAAGAAGCATGCGAAATCTTCTTCTTCGACGGCAGGTACTGCTCAAGGAGTTGAGAATAGTTCTCTCAAAGAGAAAGCGAACGTTTTGACGGCCAAAGAGGGCAAAGAAAATCGTGAAATAAGCGAAAAAGTCGAGGTTAATTCCCACGTGCAGGAACTGGGTTACATTGAAAATACGGAATCTTGTAATTTAAATCGTAAACGAACGATGCCTGATGATGAATGCAGCGGTGACGATGATGATGTTACTGGCAGAAAAGTGAGTAATAGTTTCAAGTGAAAAGGGTTTTGGCAATGTTTATAGCCGCAGTTTTTAGAAGCTATGAAGAGTAACACAGCACTTGTCTCTTGTCCAGACACTGCTTGAGATATATATAGTGCTAACATTTTGCTCATATAAAGTATTGCTTAGGAGGAAGCTCAAGAAGGTCTTGGAGCAATAGAGGTAGTTTTGGAATGAAATAATATTTTAGAAAAGTAGAGCAGCACGTCTCACAACCAGGCAGTGTTTAAACGATAGTGGTTTATATGGTGCTTACATGAAGTGTGGGCATTAGTGAGAAATTGATAAGGTGAGCGACAACAGAAGTAGTTTTGGGAAGTTCTAACTGGCGTGGCTCTCACATATCGCCAATGGTTGGCAATGCCTTTAGGACGTTTGTCCTTGATCATTGAAGAAGAAAGTTCGTATGGACAAATGATTTTGCTCACAAGTAACCGCGAACAATGCAGGTCGCCGATTGTCGGCAATGCTCTTACGACTTTTGATCTTCATCACTGAAGGAGAAAATTATTTCCCATAGAGAAACGTATGAGTGATCAAGAACTATGTTAACAAACGTCGCTGATCGTCAGCGACATATGAGAATTGGGCTTAAATAAAAACATGTGGCGAGGTTCATATGGATCTTGATGTGCAGTTTGTTAACTTCTCTTTATTTCAGTTCAACAGTAAAAGACCAAAGCGTAAAGCGACATCTACATCAGTTAAACCGGTCCGTAAGAAAGCAAAATCTGTTTTAGATTCTGATGATGATGAATCCGGTAATTATTTAACCTTGTTTCACTCATTGAGACATCATTTGCCTTGGTTTCTCCTACTCATCAACAGGCTATTCTGCCTGTCCGGAGGACACCTGTATATCTCGGTTAACTTGATAATCTTTCCCAAAAAATTCAGAAGATGAATACAAACCCCCAATAGACGTCAGTTCTGAAGAGTCTTGTAGCAGTGGTGTAGAAGAAATTGAATCTGAAGAAGTTGATGAGAATAGTCCAAAGGTATTCTGTTTTTCTCAAGTGACACAAAATTCTATATCAACTCAAAGTGAGTCTCTTTCCTAGAAACTGCAATCCCATGTTTTCTTTTTGTTTTTATCAGTCCACCAAGAAGCGAAAGCGAGGAAAAAACGCGAGTAAAGTCGCCAAAATTCCTTCAACACCTTGTCAAAATGCATCACCCTTTTCATCACCGTCTACACCAAGGACCATGCTGTCACAGTCATTGACGAGCAAACTAGCGAACAGTGTTGGTAAAGCTGCTTCCGCGCTGTCGAAGTTTCAGGCATCATCTTCACCCTCGGCTGAGAAATGTGGCATGGATGACGTTGTTGTCTACACTCACGAAAAGTTGGAATGGCTGAAGGAAGGAAAACTGAGGTTTCAAACAAGCTCAGCTGTAATATTTGATAACTAAAATCGTTCATAATTATACAGAGTGAAATAAGAACATTTTATTGAAGATGCCGAGTGTTGACAAACTCATTTTCTGACCTTTTTTCAGAGACAAGGAAGGAAGGTATACAAACGATCCTGATTATGACCCAAGAACTCTTTATGTAAGATATCAAAAGTTTTCTCAACCGTTATTCGGCTATAATTTTCTGTCCTGTTGGTATTTGAAAGCTGTTTCATTTTTATATTCCCTAGGTTCCATCAGCATATTTAAATTCCAAAGAAGTCACACCTGTATGTTGGAAGCATTTTTTTTTTTGTCGATTTCTTTCTTATCGTCAGTGTTTTCAATTTGATTCAACAGTGAGTATTATTTTCTTTCTAGGGCATGAGACAATGGTGGAAAATCAAGATGAATAATTTTGACACTGTGCTCTTTTTCAAAGCAAGTTTCCTCAATTCTTGTCATATTTTATGTTTCATTCTTTTGGATTTTAATAAATTGTTTGTTGTATTGATTAATAGGTTGGGAAATTTTATGAGCTCTACCATATGGATGCCGTTGCAGGAGTGAAAGAACTTGGGTTGACTTTTATGAAGGTATTGATTAGTTTGTCATGTGGTTACACACTTTTATTTTGAATGAATTTTACTCTCTAGAGTATGCAGCCAAATAAACTGTATTTTAACTGTGCATGAAAGACCTGGACAATTAGTTCAATGATTTCTTCGTTTTAGGGTAAATTCGCTCACGCTGGTTTCCCAGAGTTCTCGTACGGAAGATATTCAGACATGTTCGTTCAGAAAGGTTACAAGTAAGGAGAGACTCTTGGAGAGAATTTTTGAGTTGTTGTTTTACTTCATGTGATGAAATCTTTCGATCCTTCGCTAGAGTGGCGCGGATTGAGCAAACGGAAACACCTCAAATGATGAATAGCCGCACGAGTGAGTAACTTCACTTTGAGCTAAATGCTGAAACAGTGTAGTCGAATTTAATCTTATGCAATATATTTCTAGGTGGAAAAGGTGAAAAAGTTGTAAGAAGAGAACTTTGCGCCATAACTTCTAAAGGTCTGTATATAAAGTCTCGAGTTTTAAGCCAAAACAGATCACTTTCTTGTTATTTGAGGGATATTTTCATACTATTTTGCAGCAACAAAAATGTTTAGATTTAATGAAGGTGATATTGCTGATGATGCTGCAGCTTACCTTCTGGCAATCAAAGAATCTGTGTGTAAAACATATCTTTTTGTTTTCTGTTTTAAACATTTATTAACTATCGCCCCTTTAGGAGTAGTGTAGGTCATTCTTTGTGTTTAATTCTAGGGTTTTGACGAGAGTTGTGGGGGTGAATGCAAGTATGGTGTTTGTTTCATCGATACGTCCATTGGCAAGTTTCATGTTGGTCAATTCACGGACGACAGACAATGTTCCAGACTGAGGACTCTTATTGCTAACAACGTACCAGCTCAGGTGAGGAATAACTATGACTCCAGTTGCTCATAACTTTGTTTTTTATTTTTACTCTGTGTAACACCAGATGCTGTATTGTTTAATTTTTTTTTCAGATTTTATTTGAGCGAGGAGGAATTTCAAAGAAAACTCAGTCAGTTCTTCATCATGAAATGATCTCAACTTTGAAAGAACAACTTTTCCCTGGTTTGTTAATTCTGTTACTATATCAAAAAAACAAACGTGAATTTCTTTCAAATTTTAAGTCTTGAATTATGTAATCATAAACTTGCTTGTTCTTTATTCAAGGCACTGAATTTTGGGATGCTTCAAAGACTATAAAATTTTTACAAGAAAATGAATATTTTCACCAGGAAGGCAAACAGGTATATGTATAGAGTTTACTTCCATAAGAATTTCATCATGAGGATGCTTCATGTTTGTGGTGTTTTTTCTAGCAGTGGCCCGAGACATTGAAAAACATGACAATTGGTGGTAAGATTTTTGACAAAATATATCCACTAGGTGTTTCACTCCCTAAAAAGTAAATTTTACGTTAACTACCGTTTTCATTTGTTTTCATAAAAGATCGTTTTCTATACCAAATCTAGATAATGCAGGCCTGACTGCTAATGAGAATTTCGGACTCGCTTTTTCTGCTCTGGGTGCCTGCATATGGTGAGGGAAGAAATATTTTATCATGTTTATGTCTATACTTTAAATGTTTCTGTTTTTACCATCCGCATTTAGGTATTTAAAGAAGTGCTTAATTGAAAGCGAATTGTTATCAATGAAGAAGTTTGAGGTAAATGTAGATTGCCTCATGTAGTGCAGAACAGAATGCCTATAATTCTGCTGTATTTTTAATGGACGTGTTTAGATGTATCTGCCATTGGACGAAATTGCTGTGCACAAGAAGAGCGCGTCTTTTACTGAAGGGCGAAATCATATGGTACAGTTGCAATATCACCAGGAACCTTTTCTCACTCAATGCCGAAAATTTAGTTTCCCAACCAATATCACTAGCAATTAATCGAAACTTTATTGTTTTGTGCAGATGTTGGATGGTGTAACGCTGGCCAATCTTGACGTGGTTCCAAATGGCGTGGATATACCACTTGAAGGGACGTTACTGAAACAAGTTGACAACTGCTGCACTTCTTTTGGTTCGTCAAGACTACATTCTTTTTTTTTTTTTTTTGCAAACCCCCAAGCATTCCTTTTAAAACTTGCATGTGTTTGAAAATCATGCAATTTGACTTGTGGTAAACCAACGTTTTGCTATGCATATAGTTGAAAGTATATGCTTTCTTCTTTCTTAGGTAAAAGACTATTGAATCAATGGTTATGTTCACCTTTATGTAATCCAAAATCAATCAATGACAGGTGGGGTTTTGAATGAAACATATTATCATCTAACCATGGTAGTCACTTTGTTTTTCAAAGTGTATCTTAACTCCTGACTATTGAAGCAAGGAAATTTGTTTTTCAATTCTCAAGGCTGGATGCTGTCGAAGATTTGATGGCTAAACGTTCATTAGTCTCCGAGATGCAAGACATCTTAGGAAATCTACCTGACCTTGAACGCCTATTGAGAAAGTATGTCCCGTTGTTTGGTGCGTTTATGAGGCTGGATATTTTTATCAGTTCTCTTTTGTCAAAACTAACCTAACTATACGTCTTTAGGATTCATAGTATGGGCTCATTAAGTCGTAGCAAGGATCATCCAGATAGCAGAGCAATATTTTATAACGAAGTAGCTTACAGGTTAGGAATACTTCATGTTAAACTAACATTACTTGCCCTGAACTGTTGTTTTACTGAGTTAGCTGCATCATGACCATCAAAAGCACTCCTGTATTTTAATTGTTTATATTTTCACAGTAAGAAAAAAATCGCCGACTTTTTGTCAACATTGGAAGGTTTTCAAAATGCAAGAAAATTATGTTCATTATTTCAAGACCATGTTGGAAGTATGAAGTAGGTCAAGTTTTACAATCTTTCGCTGCATGCTCTTTGTATACGTTTTCGTTGTAATATGCAGTTGTTTTCCATCTCTGTAACTTTAATATATCTTTGTTTGCAGATCAAAACTTCTCAAAATGACGGTCACCCTAGAGTCTTCAACAGAAAAGGGAAACTTCCCAGACTATCAGGAAGAGTTGGACTTCTTCCAAGTAAAGAAAGTTTCAAGTTTAGTTGGGGTTTTTTTAAGTGTAAAAATCTATTTTGTAATATTTTATTTACGCTTGTCTTTTTCTTTCATTTCTCTCTTAGCATGCATTTGACCACAAGAAAGCGAAAGAAGACGGAGTTATTCTACCTAAACCAGGTACGTTTTTCTTCTGAAACTTTTATCTAGCAACAAAGCCCTCCATCATTTGGCGTTACAACCAATAAGCAGGATACTTGAACTCTATATCTAACTGGAGTTATAATTTTCCATTGTCTTCCCTGTAGGTGTGGATAAAGATTACGATTTGGCCATGAAAGATTTGCAAGCCACGAAGGCAAAGCTTAACAATTATCTGGATCAACAGAGAAAGCGACTTGGATGCAGGGTAAGCGAGGAAAACTAAACTTGTTCTAGATATTTCTAGCATTTCAGCTGATCCTGACAACTTGTGCATCGTAAAAACGTCTCAGTACATGAATCATAGATTAGATGATTACATGAGCTGTCAATATTGCTTTACCCAGTTTCCAAATGATTTCTTCATTGACTTTTGAGTTCTTTTAGGCTATAGTATACTGGGGCTCAGGAAGGAACCGACATCAGCTCGAGATTCCTGAAAGTGCTTTGGCGAAGAACACTCCATCAGAATATGAATTACAATCTTCTAGGAAAGGATTCAAGCGATATTGGTCTCCTGAGATTGTCGAACTGAATGAGGAGCTAGCAGACGCTGAAGAAAGACGGGACACATGTCTGAGGGACACGATGAGAAAAATTTTTCACCAGTTTGATCAAAGGTAAACACTGGAAACTACGCGATAATGTATAGTCATAATAGTTAGTTCAAACTAAGGATTTCACAGCATAACTTTGCTGGCATTATCAGTTGAATCTAGAGCTTGAATTGTCCTCTAGAACTGTTATTGATTGTCAGCTCTCTTTTGACGTTATGTATTATTTCAAGGCCCAAACATTTGTTTTCATTTCTTAGATATGACATGTGGGAAAAGACTGTTCAGTGTATTGCCGTTTTAGATTGCTTAGTAAGTCTACAGGTGTACAGGTCAGTAGTTTGATAGCGTATTACTTGATCAAAGAAACAAAAGAACACTCCAGTTTATTCTCGGTCTTATTTCAGTTCACAGACAGAAGGGATAATGTGCCGACCGGAAGTTGTTCCCATCACCGATGGCGAAGAAGTGCGTATCTTAATTGTGGAAGTCTGTTGTTCAATACAAGTTGTTTTTAGGCTCAGAGAAAAACAAATGTGCACTATTGGCTGCCCCAAATAACCACGTTTAATGTTAGTTTATTCACGCTCTTGTTTATTTGGTCATTTTCAGCCTTTTCTCGAGATCCGAGAGGGCAGACATCCCTGTGTTTGTCGCACTTACAGCGGAGGAGATTTTATTCCGAATGACACCCTCATTGGACGCTGGGATACTGTAAGTTCAGATCCAGTCTTCTTTACATAACGAGCATCGTCAGCCTAGTTCCCAGGCCTCTATAAGTGCACTCTGTCATGATTACGCGAGCGCTGGGAAGAGTTGAATCTAGACAAGTTGAACCAGTTGAATGCGCTCTCCTGCGCGTTCAAACTGGTGACGTTACAAGAAAAAAAAGCGCGAAAAGAGGACTAGGGACTAGTCTGGAGCATCCTATGACGTCATTAAAAACCTGCGCGTTTTTCTCAGGAGAACTCAAGCTCCAGTTCATGTGTCGTCGTGACTGGACCAAATATGGGAGGGAAATCAACACTGATGCGGCAGGCTGGATTGATTGTTATTTTAGCTCAACTGGTAAGCTAGTTTAAGCAAAACTTCCAATTCAACTATGACTATGTTTGCAAGATTTCTCCTTCTCTTCGACAAACCGTTTCTTTCAGTTTTTTATCACTTTCGTTTAACTGTTGTTCGCTGAGAATATTGCGTGAAAAACACGGCGACAATTAGGTTGCAGTTGCTGGGTTTCAATACCAAAGTCCTGCAGTCGTTTTCAGTTCGAAAATTCGCTATTCTTTCTCTCTCAGGGCTGCTATGTTCCTGCGGAAAAATGTCGACTGACCCCAGTGGATCGCGTGTTCACAAGGCTTGGTGCGCATGACAGAATACTCTCAGGTAACTCAATAGTACTCGTCAACCCCTCCCTGCAGAAATGTCAGATTCATTGTGATGTTTATTTTTGCAGGAGAGAGCACTTTCTTCGTGGAACTCAGCGAGACTTCGTGTATTTTACGTCATGCTACCAAGCACTCTCTCGTTTTACTGGATGAATTAGGCAAGTTTCCTAAACATCACTTCAAGTATCCATGGCAAGGTCAGGGATTGTACCATTGACATATATACATCTTGGTGTCAAAAAGCGTGGTCACAAGATGGCCGTAATTATGGTAGTGTTTGTTGATGAAGTCGACTGCTGACCAGTATTGGTGACTCTCAATTGTACATGTAGCCAGAAGCTACATTATTATTCTTTTGTATTTCGTTAGGCCGAGGCACCGCTACGTATGATGGGACTGCTATTGCTTCTGCTGTTATCGACAATTTATCCCAAGATATCCAGTGTCGTACACTGTTCTCAACTCACTATCATTCTTTGGTTGAAGACTTTTGTAATGACCCCACAGTCAGCTTGGGACACATGGTAGAACATAGGCTTACATAATTCTGACAGTTTTAGAATGTCCTTCGCAGAAATCCCGCTAGTTTCCCCTCAGAAGTCAGGGAAATTATCTGCACGATCGCAAAGGACAAGAACGTTTTCACAGCAACGTTTTCTCAAATAAATTTGACTCAAAGAGAACTGTCCTGTCCGTTTCTATTCAGCGGATAATTTCCTACAATGGAAACTAAGTTTAGTTATTCGTTTCTCTCCCCAGGCGTGTATGGTCGAGAACGAGGACGAGACAGGGGACCCAAGCAAAGAAACTATAACATTTCTGTATAAGTTCGTAGAGGGAGCGTGCCCTAAGAGTTATGGATTCAATGCTGCTCGCCTGGCTAGCATTCCTGAAGAGGTTAGCTTGGCTTTTATGTCTTTAGTACTTGTTAATCTTAACCAGTCAACCTTATTGCCCATGTGCGAGCTCTAGGCCATGGAGACTAGTGTTGTCTGCAACTAGTACCCAGGTTTTTTTCTCATTTCTGAGCACGAAACATGCACTAACCACCGCGTTGCTTTTCAGGTGATACGCTTAGCTATAAATAAAGCTAAAGAATTTGAAGAAAGTGTAGAGAGTATAAAACTATTTAGGTATGGCAATTGAATTCTCAAAATAAACATTGATGTATGCTTTGTAATCGTGATATGCATGGAAAGTGTTACTTTTTTCAGGAATTTGGCTTGTGAGAAGAACAACAATGTAAAACGTCTCATTGCTCTTGCTCGTAAGAGGTTGAGGTAGCACCATCGTTCTTGTGTGAATCATTGCGTGAATCAAACAACTGACTGAACTTGCAGACAGTTTACTGTAGACTATAAATGTTATGTTTCCCGGTGCAGTACATTTGCGCCTACCCAGCAAACTTAGCGCGCCCTGACGATAGTTTGAACTATACGCTAGATAAATGATTGGGTTTTAAAAACCCAGAGACGTTCCCCAGGGTCTCTAGAAACAAGAGAAAGCAATCCGTTTGATCGCTCATTTCATAACTACTAATTCTAAAACCCATCACAATAATCGTGTTTGTATGGAGACTTTTCATTACGACAAGTCATTGCCGCCTTTTGAAACGTATTGAAAATGCGATCCATCCAAAGTGTATGTTGTGCATTGGCGATCATATCCAAGCTAGTTTCCTTTTTCGGTCATTTTCGTAGAAACTCTGAACACGTCATCAATTAGTCGCCTAGCAACACTAATTTCTTATATATGAAAATTTTGTCGAGTTTAATAAGCAATGAATTTTACGCACGTGAAAAAATGAGATTTTTAGTGTTTTTCTGGTTGTTGATTGCATGTTTTGGCATGCTAGTCTTGTACGAAGTTGGTGATGAGTGCCTAACACAGAGCTCGTCCTGTTTTGACGAAAATTCTACTGGATATTATGCCCAAAGTAAGTAGGCGCGCACTTTATGCATTTTTTCACCAACTTTTTTCTTAAATCAACGTGTGAACTATAGAAACACGCTTTAACTTTCTTTGTTGCGTATTTAGTTTGCTTTGAAGGCGTGCAAAACGCTACAAGATCTCTTGGTAAGATTTTTCAACTAAAGCGCTAACTTTCTTTATACTGGTTAGCTACATCTTTCATTCTCGTTGTAGAAAAAGATCTTGACCGGAGTTTGATGCCAGTTTGGGACGGCTGGCTGTATTGCTGTGCTCTATCAATCTTCTGTTGCCTTGGTTGGATCTTAGTCCTCATTTTCTCCTCAAAACATTTCAGGTGAGTGTTTTCTATGACTTGTAAAGGTGGACTTTACCGAACACCACGGATTTCTTCAAATTTTTCAGTTCCCCTTGCGGTAATACTGGAACAATAGGAGATGACTCTTACACTGGATTTCCACGAAACAGAACCCAGTACATTGAGTATCAAATCCTTTTTCTTTACAGACGACACTTGAACAATCGCGAAAAGTATTTTAACAGCGAAAGCGACAATATACATGAAGGAAACTACGAAAGTTCTTTGCAGTCTGTTGCGCGCAACAGATTTCACACGAGTTATGAAAATGTTGAATTAGAATGCGATGTGTGTGATTTTTCGCCCATCCGCGATCCTGAAATTCATGATATTCATCAAATGTACGTGTCCAGCCAGTGGTACCAAGTTATGAAACAACACACGCAGAGTTTGCCTCAGATCAGTGTTGTTCTTGACTCAGAAAAGAGATTAAGCAAAAGTTTGTCTAATATTGATTGTATTTTGGAAGGTAAGCTGGGGAAACTTTCATCAACTTAACCCGAGTGGATTCCACAAAAATTGACGTTATGTTTCTTTTCTAGCTTGCAGTTCATTTTCCTCAAATGCCTCTGTTTACAGCAGCAGCGGTTCATTGTCAGCGAAACCAAGCTTAGCTTCGCGACGAAATTCATGTTCCAGCCTTGCCTCCGTGCAGGCCTCACGGAGCGGTGCAAGCACAAACAAATCTAGCCACAGCGCTTCTGTGTTAAGCCTGGTGTCGTCAAATCATGATGGAACTGGAATGCCATCTTCAAGAAGAGAGAGTTGTTCGCCCTTAAGCTTGTCCCAAGCCAGCGAATATACATTGTACACGATGTATAGCTATCCCATCCCACCCTCTGTCTCTTCATCTTGGTTTGAGTACGAGCAGTTTAAAAGAGCTGGCAAAGAATATATTTTCATTCGTCGACCGTACACTGGGTACTTATTTGTTGTTATGCAATGGCTGCGAGCTAATTTCTTCAAAGAAAACTTGCCGGCCGGCCACGTTATTAATGAAAACGAACGTGACACATCTGGGCAGATCATTCGCTACGGATCTAGCCAAGACTTCGGCAGCAATGAAGTCATTCACGGTACATTCATCTCAACTATTTATCAAGGAAAACTTGTTCGATGGACTGACGTTTTGTAATTCCTAGGTGTTGAAGATCAGGAATACCGTTGGGCCAAGCGCGCTTCGTATATGGTGAACAACACCAACACAGATGTTGTATTGTGCGACATTCCTGGACCAACAGACGAATTCATTCGTTTTGAAAGTTCTGGTTCAATGTTTGAACTTCATCGTCAGGAGAAATGGAACAACGGAGGATTCTCCCACGCCTATTTTTCTCTCCCTAATATCTTTCACGAGTTTGGTCTGAAGAATCGAGTTGAGTTTGCTCTGAAGACTGTGAGCAGTTTTGCTGCGAGCATTGAAGTGGAGGATAGTGATTCGGAAGATACTTTGGAGAGCATTATTGCTCGTGAGGCTGAAGAGCGAGTGCGAGCAGCTAGAATAATAGGTTTGTTTCCTAAAGCCCCGTACAGACGGACAATTTTTCCTTGACAAGTTTCTTTGACGACTTCGCTTGCTCGTGTGTACAGTGAA
>JAODVM010022894.1:0-19648 GCA_025400095.1 Phenganax marumi
AAAACCAACACCGCCATACCGGTATCAAGAAAATACCGTGAATAACTAAGAATACCGGTATACCGCCCAACTTTATTGCTCACACATATGAGCAAAGAAAGAACAACAAAAAAATTTTCAACAAGCTTTACCTCAAAACCGCCGATTATAATAAGGCCTTGTATTTTATGTTGTCTGAATTTCTGAGCAATATTCTCAATTCCAAATTTGCTTGGCAATGTTCTGGAAAAACAAATAGTATGTATTAAACCTTTGACTGGTACTGCACCCTAACTGACCCGTACTTCTGTATCTTACTGCGTCTAACACTTGATGAGTTACTCTTCAGGGAAAACGCTAGTAAATTAATAGGAAAATGATAATACACCTGAACATATCCAGTGCACCACTGCATTAATGCTATTGTTTGTGTCATAAATACAACTAACGTAACATGAAGTACAAGCAACATAACAAACTCATTCCGCTGACCTTTTCGTACCAATTCTTGAGCCGCCTATGCTGTCCCAGTCATTTACATCTTGCCATGATATTGCTTTGACCTGTGGTGAATTAACGTGTCGTAACACGGTAGACTCCAAGTGTATTTATAAATCATTGCGTCCACCTAACCTTATCGTTCATTAGTCCATCGAAGCCATCTTTAATTCCGACAACAGTATGACCTTCATATTCTGCGAGCCTGACGGCAGCACGGCCAGCGGAGTTCATACCACCAGCAGGCGCACCAACATTAATCAAAGCCAAGGTGTAGCCCTGGAGTGAACAATAAGCCATCAAAAATGGCAAAAAATAATCACGGGACCATCCAAACACTAGTGCCCAGAAATGTTCCACGGACAGCAGACGTAATACAAAAATATTCAAATTCTGCAAACTTTCCGCATTTTGCAGCATTTCGCGACGAAATTTCTCAAATTTACAACTTTTATGACGGTATTCCCAGCTTTGGTGACTGATATCTTTCTTTCTCGCTTGATCGAAATTTTGTCTATTATACAATGCGGCCATTAAGAACGCACAATCTATATATCATTACATTCTACCTGACATTGGCCATTAGATGAACACAAACTATCGGCTGGAGGAGCAACAAGTCGTAATTTTTGAAACACTTCTAAAGTGTTTTGAAACGATCTAAAAAAGTTTACATATTTAAGTTATATTATTTTCGAGTACGTCTTTGATGTAGTGGACGTTAACATGATCATTATATTTTTAAGGAATATTAAAGACCTACCGGCCACGAAGCGCGGCAGCATCTTCATATCTTTTCTCTTTCATTGTTTTCTGTACGCTTAGAGTCTATACGGATTACAAATTGTGTTGTAACTACAATCCCTGACTACGACCACAGCCACGATATAGACACTTTAAATCAATGAAGATGAATTTTTTGCAGAAGAAGATGTATTGCAATTCTACATTAAATGACTCAAATAATATAAATATGTACAATCCCTGACCTTGTTGTGAATAGTCTAAATCAATGAAGATAAATTTTTTGCATAAGAAGATTTATTACAATTCTTCTTAAAATGACTCAAATATTATAAATTTGTACAATCCCTTAAGACCTTTTAAATCAATGAAGATAAAGTTATTGCATATAAAATCATCACAATTCTTCTGTAAATGACTCAGATATTGTACGCATATACAATCCCTGACCTTGATATGATCAATACAAATAAATGAAAACGAAGTTTTTTCATAAAATGATATACTCTAATTTTTCTTTCGATGACTCAAATATTGTAAATATGTACAATCCCTGACCTTGTTATGAATGCTCTAAATCAATGAAAATAATTTTTTTGCACAAGAAGATTTATTACAATTCTTCTTGAAATGACTCGAATATTATAAATTTGTACAATCCCTGACCTTGAAGAAGACATTTTAATTCAATGAAGATAAAGTTAATGCATATAAAATCATCACAATTCTTCTTTCAATGACTCAGATATTGTAAATATGTACAATCCCTGACCTTGATATCAAAGGTCACCTTTTCAACACATTCCATTAACGGTTTTTTCACAATCTGGTTTCCGTCAATACAAATCACAGAGGGAGGCGATTCGTCACTGTCGTCTAGAACCGCGAGAGCTGCTTCGGCACCCATTCGAGAACTCTGCAACATGAAGTACACACAATGAAGAACTCACTGACTGTGCAAAACACTTGCAGGCTCAATGAATAAGATCGTACGCACGTACAGGAAATCGTTTTACGTTCGGCTCATGAAATTCTGCTAAACTTACTGTTAAATAGAAAAAGTTCAAAACTCGTTATCTGCGCTAGACTTTTAAAACTCACCAGAACTCTGTCAAAAGCAGATGGGACTCCACCGCGTTGCACGTGACCAAGTACTGTCGTCCGCGTGTCATATTGCAGACGTTCCTTTATTAACTAGTTAATAATGAACACATGACTCTAAATAAGTTAATTCGCCGGTTCATTTCTAAACATGGACTTAAGGCTTATTTTCCACAAGGCGAAATACTGGGCGGAATTTGTTCGAGCGAAAAATAAATCTAGCAACATGTGATTATTATTATTATTATTATTATTATTATTATTATTATTATTATTATTATTATTATTATTATTACTAAACCTGCGTGACTTGGCTTGCAGTGATCTCATTTCCATGAACATCGCGAGCGCCTTCAGCAACGATAATTATATTCAGCCTTTTTCCAGCTTCGCGAGTCTGGAATATACAAAGCGCATGGTCAATATGTGTAAAACTGAGAAAATATATAGAAAGTTTTTCAAAATAATGATGAGGCGCTCAAAAAATAATTTGCACACAGACTGTCTTACACCTCCCCCTGGCAGAGTGTCGTTTTTCTTCAGCTCCCGGGGGGGGGGTTGGGGGAGTGGAAGAAAGGCGGTCTGCTATCGCAGGCTGCTCCAAAAATAATATATTTCAAAACTTACGCATTTTAAAAAATTACAGAACTCATCTTCCCAACCGTCTTTCACGGGATCTTCAGGAATGAAAACCTGCAAAAGTAAAAGAAAGAGAAAATTAGACTTAGCAGTGAAAGAGCCTTTTTTCGAGAAGAGAAAAATCACATCGCCTTAATTGTTTAGTACCGAAAAACAGCTAAATCTCATAGCACCACACAATACTATTTCCCCCTACCCAGTCTGCACCACATCCAAGTCCGCTTATCAAAGCCAGGTATCTAGAAGTTCAATTTCACTATTACAGTCATAGAACTACTGCCAATGCGCTATAAATTGTAGTACACAACAATGCACTGTATACTTTTCTGCGTAAATGTTATTATTATAGTTACCCGCAATGCCGACCCATCACTTCTAAAACAAATGCTCTTTGATGACTGCAAATTTATCAAAAATAAGCTTTTCTGAGTAAAAATGTCAGGACATCAGGTGGAGTATATTAGAGGGCTTGAACAGGCAATGTTTTTAATATCACAGCGAGATTGTCACAAACACAAACTTTCACCGATATAGCTAGATGAGGCAACGTTTTCTTAGCGGAACGTCGGCGAGAGCACCACGTTTTCATTTCATAAATTTCATTTCATTCGTTTAATTTCAGTTTAACTAATTTACGTTTACGAAGAAGAGATCTGGTTTCTTTTCACCTCAAAATAGCAATATTGTTCAGCAAGATTGCAAGTTTGACAACAAATTCCGTTACTGTAAGGAATTTGCAACCGTCAAAAGAATAACGGTGAATTGTCAATGAACGCTGTCGTTTTTATTCGTAGAAACATTAAAAGAATCATAGTAAAATTGAAACTTGGGTAATAATCTTCAAATGGGGTGAATATTGCACACTGTATCTGAATCTTAAGTTAATAAATGGCAACGCAACGCACTGTATCCCGCCCCTAATGCCAGATGATTTTACTTATCAAACCAAAACATCTCCTATTCGTATGTACCTTGAAGCAGTTGTACTGATTGTATCTACAGCGTCAATAATTCTATGTAATGCTGAGTCAGCACCGATAGTCATATCCGTTCCGCAGAAATCATTGTCAATAGAACCGACCTAAACACAAGATAAACTATTTTCCAGCAAAAATCTACCAAACTCTTCTGTAATAAATACCAATGTTTACGACCAGTTCATTTTATAGTTCAATGATAAGGTCTGTGTCTCATTGCCATAATCAACTATTAGGACAATTAAACCTGCTGATTTAGGAAGATCAAGATTCAAGACCAACTAACAGTGCTAAAATTTAAAAATTCCTGTCAAAACTCTAAGAAAAGTTTCCTACAAAAACATCTTTGAATTCAAACCTACCATTCCAACAATATTAAGATAACCACAACTTTCAGCATCGCTTGCTTTGATTTTGCCTAAAAATACAGCAACGTTTTGTGATAAAATGGACTACACAATCAATGTGCAAAAAACACCCAATGAAATACCTTCTTCCAAAAGTTCTTGCACGAAATCCTTCCACTCTTGTCTGAATATATTTGCACCCGTCAAACTGCCATCCCCACCAATTACAACCTAAACAAGTTGCTGACAATCTAGGTCACAAGATTTCTTGTGACGAGCAAAATCATCAGATAGGGTTTACCCCCAGTAGAATTATGCCAGGAAATGGGTGGAAGCCAGCTGGCCGATAGCTTGTGAAACGTAACAAATTGCAGGAGTTTCATGAATAATGGCACAGATGAGAACGTCCAACTGCCCCGAAATTGCGTAAGCTGATTTTCCTGAGATTTCAATGGCGGCCATTAACCTAGCAAGTGCCCTACAGAAAGGCATTCGCCCCCCTGAACTAATGATTTTGAAAATGGCACCTGGGGGGTGACGATCTTTGTTTAGAGCACTTGCTAGGTTAATGGTGGCCATGTAATTACACCAAAATCATAGGCTTGAAGACTAAGTCAGACATCTTTTAGTCTCTAATCTGTGATAACGGTGTCTGACTAAAATACAAGCAACAGTGTCATTGTCTTGTATTGTAGAATATGTACTACATTACCAAATTTGAAATTCCTCGACTTATCAAGTTGTACGCAGCTTTTTTCCTTCCTTCCTGCGTACGAAATCCTTTCGATCGAGCACTGCCAATAATTGTTCCGCCCTAAAAGAAATCATAATGTCAAGACCAGTCATTGAAATCAAGCTCTCTTTAACCAGGGTCCGAATTAACGCTTCGCAAATCGCAATTCGCGAAGTGATTTTGAAAATTGCATAATCTTGCGAAGCAATTTTGTTAAATTGCGAAGCTACTTTCTACAGTACATCACACGCAATTCCGCTTTACTATGTTTTATATCAGAGCCTTATATATGGTTTGAGATATACTATTAAACAATATGAGATGAAATATATATTTTTATGTAACTATTTACTAACGTTTTGACATTCACTAGCCTCCACTGTGATGTGCTTCCGACTTTATTTTTTAGTGCTAAATTTAGAGCTGCAGAAAGGTAATTATCGACGTGTTACGTGCGAGTCTTGAGTTTTTTCATGTGATATTTTTGAAAATTTGGGGGGGGGGGTTAAATGTGTAACCCAACATAAAATTTGAAAAGAAAAAAGCGAAGCTCATTTTTGAGGATATTCGGACCCTGCTAACATAATATAAATTTTCGTTTATATTATCAGAGGGGTACCAGAAAGTTTAGGGGGGCAAGAGCTGGTTAATTGAGGTGAAAACTCCCACGAAGATTTGCAATGCGAGAAAACAGAAGCAATGGGTTCAAAAGCTGCTGTGGCGAAAAAATTTGTCGTTGCTTTTGGTGAGGCCAGTTCTGATCTACTCGAGGCATTATTCATAACAGAGTGCAGAGTAGAATCAACATACCTTCTCAATGATACCTGAGACAGCTTGCCAAGACAGTTCTTTGATGCAATCCCCTCCACTGAGCATACCTTCGTAACCCTTTAGCAAAAACAAGGCTGTTAGAGTTTGGCTTTAACTTTTTGATGAAGTTGCTAGACTGTGCTATATTTATCCAAAATAGTTTAAATTTTATTTTAGCATACCTCCCATATTGCAAATACTTTTGCTCCAGCATACAAACCCATACGAACAACAGCACGTATAGCAGGATTCATACCTAAATCAATACATGCTTGCTGTATTTGATTGACAATCAGTGGCGGACACTTGGGGGGCGGGGTCAGGGGGGTTTGAGCCCCCCCCCCAATAATCTTGAGAGAATGTACTAAATAACAAAATTGCCAATACGATCCAATACCATCATCGCAAATAATCTGAAAACCTAAAATTCATTTTTGAATTCTGTTATTATGTTTACATTCAGATAGCTAAGTACACATATACGGTAACAAAAACAAATTTTGCTACAATTTTCCGTTAGCACATTGACAGTACATGTTTAAAATCTGACCTCAGGTCCCCCCAATGTGAAGTGTCTGCCACTGTTGGCAATGCTCACCAGAGGACTTAAAATACATACTATACTATGTAAATGCCAGAAGATTTAATTTCTCATGGGGAAATCCTAATTTCTTACAATCATGCCAATAGACGGGATCCCAAAAATGTTGACAAGTTCATTTCCTAACTTCGAGGAGTTCCTTCCAAAAATTTTAAAAATTTCTTCAAAATGTTTTAAACTTCCTGCTTCATTTACCAACCAAGTTGCTCTAAAGCAAGTTGCAAAGCAATCTTTTTCAGCGAACTTTATGGGTTCTCCAACCAACACTGAAATTTTTCACGGCACGCAAATGGCAAACTGCATTCTACATGCCTTGTGCCACGTGCTTTGAAACTTGCAATGCAAGCCATACATTGCAAGTTGCAAAGAAAAATTGCCCTGTGAATCATGGGTGGAGCAAACACAAGAAATTCAGAGGGGGAAAGGTGGTTCTTTATTGTCGTGGTCGTGCAACTGTGCACGAAAAAACTGTAAATTAAAAAACTGCGGAAACCCGACCAAAGTACCACCTTACTACAACACCTACCCTGCGCATCTCCACCACTTGTAAGCACCGCTATACTTTGTCCAAATCCAGAGACATTAACCATTGACGGTTTGTCTTGCCTACTCTTCATTTTGCTATTCCTATCAAAAATATCTTGACCTTCGAGTCCGAGCTCGAGTCTGTTTGTCCTCTCATCGTTTTGTTTCTTTTGGCCATTCGGCAAAGCTCTGTTCGTTATTCTACCAGGAAGAACACGTCTGTAAAGCTCGGCAAGCAAATACAAAACGTAATGCAAAGCCGATATCATTTTGACAGAAACTCTCTTGTTGTGCAAGTCTTCGTCTTCTCTCTCAAAGTAAATTTCAAGCGCAAAAAAACTACCCAGAAAATGCTTGAAATATTTAAAATTTAACTTCTGCCAAGCTTTAGGACTTCATTTCATTGTAGCTCCCATGTAACTTCACAAAAGTTCGCTAGAAATGCTGAAAAATTTAAATAGAAAATTGTAAATAGTGTTCGCTTTCGGAGAAAATTGAAAATTTTTAAAATCAGTTTGCGTGTGATCCACGCGAGATCTGTGGAGAACACGCTTCACGAATCACCATCGAAATATTTTGCAAAATGAAGTATCTCACTTTCAAAACAAAGCAAATGCGGGATTTTTCAAGATGAGCGAGGAAAAATTCTTGTCCGCTTTAAAAGAAGCAACAGATCTATTCATCGAAAAAATACAAGGTGTCTAATTCTTTAACAGTACCTTTTGCCTTCATACAAGAACGGAGCTGCTTAAAGAACTTTACGAAATGCCCGGAGATAGTGTTCTACAATGGTTCTACATGACAACACAATGCATCTCAGTGAAAAATTACTCCGTCTAACACCAGACAATTTTACTTGAGCAGTGCGCCATGCATACTGTATTTCATTTTTGTTTTACATAGTCGAGACCGATTTGAAAACCAAAAATGCAAAATTATCAGAGATCGTTGAGGAATTGAAAAAAGACAATGAAAAATTATCATCAGAAAATGACAGGTATCAAACAAATAAGATTGCACATAATATCCAACATAAATGGTATTTATTGCAAGTCTACTTGTAATCTTCCTCGAGTAAGTATATATCATGAGTCTTTTAGACTGACTGAAAATTTGAAAGTGGCAGTTGGTAATCTTGAAAAGGCAAATGCAGAAATAAAAAAGTATGTATGAAAAATTAATGTATACATTGACCCTAAGTAATGCTATTATATAATTTCTCAGCTTGCCTCTTTGCAGATTATTAGCATAAAATGATTAGTTTGCCCAATATATATATTGAAGAAAATTAAAACAACTACAAATTGAATAGCACAAGTACCCAATAATACTGGGTTTTTTTTCTAATGTTTGTCTATACGGTCTTTCACTTGTCGCAGACTGTCTGATAAATTTGACAACTCCAAACAGTTTGTGAAGAATTGTTTTAAAGAACAACTCATCAGAATGAAAGGTATTTTCTTGATTTTTTATCAAAATTATTGTATGGTCGAAAGACATATCACTGATAATATCAATTCTAACACTCAAACCAAACATTTTAGATATAGAACGGAATGGCATTTACACTGCTGAAACGTTTGCGTATCTTGTTGGAGATATTGGAAGGTTAGCCAGGCTAAGTTCAATTTTTTATAGTATGTGACGAAAATGCTGGTGCTGTCTTCATTTTATGCACTTAAGTTAAATACTGATTTATTTACATCTTGACCCTAACTATTAACTGTATAATAATAATAATAATAATAATAATAATAATAATAATAATAATAATAATAATAATAATAATAATAATAATATAATTATTTATATATAGCACTTAATGTATAAAAAATATTCTAAAGGGCTATTACACACCAACTAACCAATGACAATTCATGACTGTAACACAACGAAACCAAAACACTATTCTGAGGACACTGGTCAAAAGGTGATGAATTGTAACTTCTTGCCGAGTTACAAAGATTTTGTAAAAAAATTTTTCTTTACCACAGAAGTTTGTGTAACACGACTCTTAATGAATCTATCCGCGACAACTGCACGAAAAAGACACCAATTCAGGGGAAACTATCAACAAACAAAGAAAATCGACGCTCTCGTTACAAAGTTATAGAATCACCACAAAAAATCACAAAATCTTCACTGAAGTCTCATCACAAACTCAAAGGGACTAAAATAAAACCAGCTACAGATGGCGCAAGAACACCCTCAAAAGTTTCTAGGAATATCCCACAATCGGAGAAACACTACAATACGACAAAAATATCTAGAATGAATGCAAAACGGTCATCCAAGAAAATTCAAACAACACTACACAATGACGTTCTCACTATTGATCTCACTATTGATAGACTTTCAAAACAAAAAACTTTGCACAATGAAGGAGACAAAAAGTTTAATTTTGAGCACAGTCGGATTTTATTGGATTCAGAATCGACATCAGTGGATAGCCAAGTACTTGGGCAGCTTACGAAATCTAGCACTCAAGCGGACGCACTATTTGATAAAAAGAAATATGTGAAACAAGATGATATGTACGCTAATTCGAAAAAAGAACCGCTTTGCGATAAAACTGGAGAAAAACAACGAGAAATTATGGACTTAGCATCGAATTTTACAAGGCAATCCGATTTGGATTCTCAGAAATTAGTATCAAACAAAAATAGTGGCATTGAGCAGGACTGCATGCTGGATCCCGAATTAACGTTATGCCCACCTTTTGGTCCCCCATCGATATGTAGTACCCCTCAGGATCCCCAAGAAGAAAAGAATTTTAGACTAGAGTTCAGCACCCAGGAAAAATCACGTTCCATCTTTAGCGAAGGGGAGTTTGAGGGACTTCCATGTACACTATTGCCTCAGTTGCTATTAATCGAAGGCGAGGTTCCTGAGGAAACTGAGCCCCAGTCTCCTACAATTCCCAGCAGGTAGTGTTAATTAGAAGAGTCTATATCAAGGTCAGAAATTGAACATAAATCAGTGAAGATAAGATGAAGTTTTTGCATTAGCAGATAGTTTACCATTCTTCACGTGACTCATATCTTGTAAAAGATTTAGTTTTTTTGCACTCTAGGTCTCATAGTTTTACGTCAAAAACTACTGCAATTTCGGCTGCTGTGTCGCCGGAGCACAGCACGCCCAAGCGAAAGAGGAATGACGTGTCATTTGGATCATTGTTTGGATCGGACCATTCCGAATCTGACAACGAACATTCTAAAATATTATTCAATGACAGTTCGGGTGAAATAGGAACAAAATTGGACACCAGGAATAAAAAACAGTCTTCTGAAGAAGTAAGCTATAAACAAGCGATAAAAAAATACTGGTTAAGTCTCCAATGAATATCTCCGATGCATGACTACGTTTGCACTGTGCACAAGTTTACATACACATGAATAAAAAGACAGAGCAAAGACTTTGGTCAATTCTCCAATCCCTATATCCAATAATTATTTCTTCACTGTGCACAAGTTTACGTAGGCATGAACAAAAAGATAGAACAAAGACTTTGGCCGATTTTCCAAACCATATTTACACTGAAATTGACTTCACAATCATAAATTTGTATTTTCTTTCAGCCAACAATAGAAGACCATGATCATTCGCCAGACGTCATAGTAAAACGCGATATTGACTTTGCTAAGCCTAATAAGGCAGAAATTTCAGGAAAGAAATCGAAAAATGCCTTAGCACATGAACCTGGGGCAAACTCAAGCAGTATATTGTTTTCCTCGCCACCGAGTAGCAGTCCAGGTAGTAAACGTGCACACTGGTGGGGTTTTTTTGTGAAATTTTGAGATCCAAAACTCCAGCCTGTGCAAAAAACTTTGTTTGAAGAAGCTGATTTTGAGACGCGAAATTGAACGGAAAAAAAACTGTTGTGAAGCAATGGAAAGATACAATTACCCACTGAACGTGTATTTCTTCTACATTATCTTCATATAACATTTCTCAATTGGACGAATTGGTCGGCTATGAATGAATTTCACGAGTATCATTGCTTTATTTTGTAGCACCGAAATCACCAAGACTTCATCTAGTAAGCAAGAACCAAACTAATGGGAACTTAACTTCTAAGCAGGTACAATAGCTTATATTTATATTGGTATTTTTTTTTGTGATTTCCATTCTTAAGAGGGGCGTACTTAGCTTTCTTGTATGAAAAGAATTCATCAACTACTCTACCGAAAGTCGTAGGTTTTCTCCGGGCACTCCGGTTTCCTCCTACGAGAAAAGTTGACTAGGTAGGTTGAGATAAACGGCTTAGGAAAACTGCATTGCTTTAAAGATAAATAGCTTTGGTTAAATAAGAACATAGAAGTAGTAAAAACCATGCAGTTGCGCTGAAATTTAAATTTTTTATGAAAAGCCTCAGTAGGGATAACTTATAAATATCGTATCATATCAAAAATGCGCATATTGCTCAGCATTTTTGAATGAGTGGACGCAAACCTCAGAACTATAAATGCTAAGTGAACGTCTTTACTACTTTAAGTACCATCCATAGGCAAAAATGTCAGACACATTGGCCAAGGTCGATTTACATGTTCAATTTTAACATTTGCAAATTTTTAACAAGAATACGACGAAGCATAGCTACAAAATTGTACTCTTACAGCGCTTCTGAACCCTGAGAATCCATCTGGGTAAGGCAACATCCCTTGATCATTGTTAAACCGTTTTTGAGTATTCCAATTAATGTACCCTTCACTTGCTCCTAAATATCCCTCAATTACCGGACATGTACCGCCATATCTCATCAAAATGAGACTATTGCATTTTGGAAAGCCCGTAAGATGATGTCTCCCGTCGTCGCGGCAGCAAAAGTAGATTTGAGTGTTTTGGTCATACACCCCATCGGGTAGAGTTCCCTTAGCGATGTTTCCACTTCGTTTGTCCTTGTCATCCCAAAATATGCTACCTAAGTTTTAAGAGAACCGTACATCAAGGTCAGGGATTGTACATGTTTATGATATTTGAATCGTTTAAAGATGATCTATAATACATCCTTATACGAAAAACGTCAGCTTCATTGACTTACAGCGCCTACGGCGAAGTCACGCATTGTACAAAATTCTAACACAAAACTATATTCAACATCTTACCTTCCCTAAATTTGCGAGGACAAAATCCACCTTTACGAAAAATACAATAATGCCCTTTTGGCCACGAAATGTACCTTGAATATCGCACCCTTGTTTTACAACAAAATCCCCAATTAAGCTTTTTGCCTGACGAAACGCTGTAAGGCACGTCTCCTTGTATAGTATTATTGCCTTCTGTTGTATGTAACCGATAGCCATTTTCCCAACCGAGTGGACATCGCTGGTTCGTAGGCATTGGTAGACAGTATTGTCCTTCTGGCCAAACTCCCGATGCATAGGTCAATGAAATTGACAAGATAATGGCACAATAGGATGTTATCATATCTGCTGTTTCTCTGCAAAATTCTAGCAGTCGGTTTTGAACTTTGCTGGTTCCTTTTCGCCGGTTTTGTTCGAGTAAGTTTCAAACCGTAGACTGTATGCAAGTGGAAATTTGTGGTGCCAGTAAAGTATTTGACGAAAAATATTTAGACGTTTCTGGTTTATGTTTCTGGATTATTTTAAGGCATTGAGGAAGCTCTTTAACTGAAATGCGATACATTACATGACGTCCAAACATGACAAAATTCGCGAACGTCATTGTGACAGTCGAAAATTAAAGGTTGAAACTAGCCAAGAAAACTTATGACTGCAATTTGAAGGTCTTTAATAGACCTTTAGGAATATTTTTGTTTTGGGTTACTACGTGGCGACTGGCGAAAAAAAACCAGATTCGCCTATTTGCCGTTTTTTGTGCCGTTTTCAATATTTCACATCATCTTTCCTCATTGATAGATTCATAAGTGCCAGTCTCCAAATTGTTGTCATAACATCTGCATGATCGCACGGACGAAAAAAACACGTTATTGATTGAATATTTACAATGTCAAACTTCTTTTTAAGGTCGCATCAAGAAATTGCTGTCGAACTTTGACAAGCTGCAGTATACTAAATTAAATATTGAATTTTCTCCATCTGATATTTGCATAGAACAAAAGAAGAACTATTTAGCTTTCTAAAACTATACTTCTCCATATCATTACGGCAAAACATGACCGAGTATCCATTTTTTGTCAGTCTAAAATGCTTTTTTCCACCGCAGGAAATTAACTGCCAAATCGTTATAAATCAGTCATGCATTAACGTTCATCTTTGGATGAATTTTTATTGGCAGGAAAAACCAAAGTTTGCGCTGAATTTTACTCTGGACGATAGTACAAGTGGCCACATTCCGGATAAGTAAGAATTCTACATATTTTATCATGATACTAGTAGTTTTAGTTGGAAATCATTATTGGTAAGATGCTTTGGCAGTAGTTTTTATTCGTATTCATATTACTTTCTAGAAAGCAGGAAAAGGAACCGCAATTTAAATACAAAGAAGTTGTAAGAGGCAAAGACAAAAGGGCAAAACTAAATGGATACTTTTGTGTCGATTGTGAAAAGGTAGAAAGAAGATAATACATGTATAAAGATGGTATTACAATTCTTATTATTCAAAAAATATACATATGCACAATCCCTGACCTTGATATAGACACTTCGTATCAACGAAGATAAAGTTGTTACAGGAGAAGATTTATTGCAATTCTTCTTTAAATGGCGTAAATATTATAAATCTGTACAATCCCTGACCTTGATACAGGACTCGAATCAATATAGATGAAGTTTTGCACAAGAAACATATTGCAATTCTCCTTTAAATAACTCAAGATACTCTTTAAATTAATGAAGAGTTTACATATTGAGTAGTTCTCCACATGACTTAAATATAAAATTTTGTGCAATTCCCGATCTACACGCGTAAAAATCATCATGTTGTTGCAAAGTTGATAGGAAAGGATGCAACAGTGTTATGCTGCACCCTATTGTTGACACTTGCTAACAATGTTGTTCAGCATTGTTACACTCGATTAAAAATGAACAATATTGTTCAATATTGTTGACAACTGTAAACAATAGGTGCAGCACAACATTGCTGCACCCTGTTTTACCGCAGGCTGATAATTTTTAGCTGTGTAGATACGAAAGCGTACAGTATGTTCCTTTGTTTCAGTACTACGGAAGTCTTAAACTGACGGACGAGGAAATGCAAGAGCGACTGAAAGCCTGTTCAAAACACCGCGCCCAATTCTCACCGCCTCCCAATACACCAGAGCATTTTTGGCAAGTGGACTTCATGAACACAAATGAATATATTGAGAAAGGTTTTCTCAGAAATGAGTCAGAACTACCGCCCGAGAAGCGTAGGCTTAAACGTCGGAGAAAGTTACAGAAAGAATAGATTTGAGCATATAGATGGGGGGTCGTGCAGGTTCACGTTTAATTCGAATAATTTAAAGACTTGTAATATATCTTCTTATGAAGTCAAGAATCGTTCATGAAGGGCAACGAAAGCAGCGATTAATAAATAGAGCAAAATGATTTTCTATTCTATCGCTCGTTCCAGTCTTTTCGCTTGCGGTCAGATCACTCGTTCTTTTGTATGCAAAAACATTGTTATTTTTTATCTCCACTTTTTCCTACCTTGTTTTTAAACTGCTCTGTTGCTGTTTTCCATCTTTCTTTGTCTTTCGATTAGCCATAACTAGAATGCTGAAACATGAAAACGTGTAGTATTATATTTTTTGTTACTAGGAGCATGTGGAAAACACGGATAGAATTCATAGTTTCCAGGTAAATGTGCACTGCGTACCAAAACAATTAAATTCACAATGCAGTCAAAAGTGCAAAAAAAGAAAGTGCCGCAAGTCCATCTTGTCTTTTGAAGCAATTCATCGGCAGCCTCGTTACCCAAGCGCTTTTTAATTAAAGACATTGAAGGAAAAGAAAAGAATGCATTCAGTTAATTTATAGAGATCAGTGGAAAAGATAACCGTACATTTGCGAATAAAAAAAACATATTTTCCCAACGTTGGATCAAATTTCGATCAAAAACAAGCAAATGCTTTGTTATATTTTTTCAAGATGGCGCTGACGACGTAACCTCAGAACTTCATGTAGTCTCATCCATTCCATAACCGGCACATAGTATCGTGATGCTCATACTTAACTACAGAATAATCACCATATTGTTTAGTCAACAACGCATGCCTATCTGATTTTAATCCCGGAACATTCATCCAACCATTGCAATATATAACCCGACTAATATTCCCCTTAAACAACTTAGGACAAGTCCAAACATCCACATTTACTCCCTCCGCTTCTCTGGATATCAGTCCAAGTCCCTTCATATCAATAGGTATATACCAATGTCCACGTTCGTAACGCTGCGCTTCCGGTTTGAAAAAGCCCACGCGAGACGCGACGGCTTTCTCGAAGAGTGGAAATTCCTCTGGTGTAATACAAATATCGATATCGTGTTCCCAGGCCATCGGCATAGCGCGGCCGCGTTGGATTGCCAGCAAGTCGCCTAAAGTTAACCACCAAGACTTCAAATTTGAGTTCGACGCAAATGATGCAAATTGATTCAATTTAGCGCACATTTCTTGCGTCACTTTGGGATGCTGTGCACACCATAGCCCATTACTCGAAAGATAATACAAGATCGTTCCAATCGCTAGAATCGTGGCCAAGACATTCAGCCCTAGCACAGATAGCCTACGCATGTTGCCTCTAATGATAAACACGCAAATATAAGGGACAACGGCTAAAGCTAATATGCTAAAGCCGTGCCTGTCAAATCCATATTCGCCACGCAAACCTCGGTGGACTAATAGCGGAACACCAAATAAAAAAGGTTGTGAAAGTAAACTGAGAATAGTGAGGTACTTGCAGTAATACCATTTCTCTGCCATTAATAAGTAGACAAACACGTCATTCCTGAAAAAGAGACTGCAGTACTTATACTATTCCAATCAGTATTCCAGTCATTAAAAGAAAACTCAGGGAGAAAATCGATAAAAATGAAAAACAACCTAAAGTAAAACGCACTAACAAACAGACAGACTAACAACAACAGTTGCCTGCTTGCAGGCTAACAAACTTTTGATGGTAGCGCGCCAACCGCAGAAGACTGAGTACAAAAACGTAAACGCCTTACAATTTTTGTTTTCATCTCATTTCAAGACTTTTTTTAATGCAGTTATTGATAAAAGTAGCAAGCAGGGAAATAAAGGGGTTGAAAAAACACGAAAAAATTAAAGATTTAAAAAGCAACAATATAAAGTGTCAGGAGTGGGATTCGAACCCACGCCCACATTCGTGGACTAGAACGCCCGTACTCCAACTTAAGTTGGAAAGGTGAACTACCTTGAGTCTAGCGCCTTAGACCGCTCGGCCATCCTGACAGCTGACGAATAAGGAATTATTTTCTAGTAATATCGCTTTGAGATGATGAACCTCTCTCTATCCACACTATTTGTGATTAGTTTGCTGGTAACTATATCTACCCTAAACGCATGAAGTTCAGAGATCAAATGTGACTTAAATTTTGTCCTACTGATGCAGTATCTTTCTCGTAGCAATACGTGCGTGCGTACTAATGATTGTGTTTGGACAGTCCTTACTACGTTGTGCTTATGAGGACCAAGTCGGAGACTGCATAACAACGTCCGAAACGACTAAGTCGTCTAGTATAAAAACGGTAGGTGAAACTGAAACAACTGTTCTCATACTGTGTAAATAAAGAAACGACTTCGACGTCTTTTATTGATTCACCGCGTACTTACATAATTAGTCGCACTTAACGCAAAGTGTTTAATTCGTCCAGACGTCTAAGACGTCTTTCTGTAACTACGGCCAATGGAAGACAAAATACTAGATTTTATGCCACTACCATTATGAATTTACAGCTATTCAAGCCTACGCACAAACTTTTTATACGAAATGACGGTTTCCACCGTAAAAACGAAGAATTTTCGAATTTTTCCTACCTTGTAAAATGCAATGACAACTCGTTTGGACGTTCACTGCAAGCTTTCAGTCGTCTTGTTTGTGATATGGAACTACATATATCATGGAAAGAGCACTTGTTAATACAGCTGAAGAGCTATAGATGTTTTCGATGGAAATTTTTTTGCTGGCTGCTTCAAATGCTGGAAAAAATTGAAGGTACTGTTTCTTTTCTACATTGTACAGCTATACATCTACCCCCCGTCGTGACAACTCATCAATTCACTACCAGGGGGGGAGGCGGCGTGTAAATCTCTAATGTTACTTAACACATTTGACATATTTTAGTATGTCTAAAGTAGTGCTAAACAATTTTACTCATCCAAGTAAAGCTTTCGCTACTAGATTGGTCAGCTAAACTATCTAGCTATCTCATGGTCTTCCCATCGATCAGCAATACGCCCCAATATGCCCTGCCCATTTATTTTACTCTGTCTGTTGCCAAATAATTTTAATTGCCAAGCCAATCAAGCCTTCACATATTGACGATCAACAATTTTAATTTAGATATCCAATGCAATTCTGTGAAATTATGCGAGCACTGTTCTCTAATAATCCAGTCATCTACGAACCACCATCAATTGAAGTGTCCAAGAATCAAGCTAAGACTGAAAACTTCAACTAACACTCTAGTACATAACATGGAACCAGAAATTAGATGGTGAGATTGATTCCATTTAACACAATAGCACAAAGATGGTGTGGAAGCTTGTGCAAATGTAATCAGTTTGCTGAGCTTACATACTATCTCCTTCCATTGGCAATGGTCTATGTTGACATCAAGCAAGACTTCTTTAATTCTTCAGGTCAATTAGGGTACTACATCAGATGTTACAACTACTTCAACTTGAGGCTATGTTTGCATGGTTGTCCACACTGGGTGGAGCTCATTCAGCATTAGGAGATTACTTCAATAAAAATGTAAATCATGATAAATATGCCTGATCCTTGTACCTTATTTGGTTGACCAGTTCAACAATAGAATATCCCACGCTGTGAAAGCATCATACAGACAACAAACAAGAATTTAGGGTTAGTGGAGGGGTATTCTATAGCTATTCTGGTTGACCCATTGACTGGCAAGAATACCACCTTGACAAGTAAAATTATCTGAGGTTAGACAGAATAACATATAAAAGTAAGGCACGTGGGGTGCTTTGCTCGTCGATGGGTTAACAAGCTGAACATTTTGACGAATTCTTAGGCAGAAGTTGCATGGGAGCTCTCTGTGAAACAACTTTACATCGCAATAAGAATTGGAAACCCTGCACTTGCTGCCCATTGTAGACTATTCATGGCGATCAGTTTAATGCAAAGAGGATATTTGAACGCTGCTTCGAAAACTATCAGGTATGAATATTTGTAACAAATACTACGCCCAGGGTAATGTTTTAAAGAGTTAACTATAACAGACAAAACTGTTTTAGAGCTGTTTCAAAAGGAATAAGAAATGATAATAGACTTCAAGAAAGGAGAGTAAGTTTTTCATGTTACAAATTACAATTATATTTGCATGTTACTAGTCTATACGTTTGGCTGTTGCATTTTTAGTTTTGCATGTGTTTCTCGACATTGCTCTCTAATCTAGGAGCTATACCTAAGCAGCGGAACTAAACTAAACTAACAGTTTACCATTAAACCAAGCTAGCTAGCTAACAATGATGGTTAACTTAAGTATTATGTCATGAAATTTGTTGTAAAGTTGAAAGTGAATGCTTGTTGTAAAAGTTTTATTCAGAAACTGGGCATGCATTTCAGCTGATGAATTGTTGCCAAGCAGCAAAGGTGCGATTAAAATACATCCGACAAAAAGAAGAAACTGCCCCGGAACTAAGGTATTTTTGTACTATTGGCTCTTGTTCCATAAAACTCAAAAAGTTACGTTGCAATGTAAGAAAACTTATAATAGACATTAGAAGAGCTTGTTGACTAATATACCCCCGTAATGGTGTCACATATCCCTCCTCCACTCCCCAAAGCAAGCTCTGCAGATTATGACTACATACACTCTGAAAAAAATCTCAAATGAAATCGAATATTCGATTCTAAGTCAATACGTTTAAAAAGTTTTGCTACTTTTTTGATGTCTGCAGACTTGCATCATACGCACATGATGTCGGATTACATCATCAAATATTTCTGTGATCAAGGTTCGCGTCTTCAAAGTTCACATAAGTCATTCTGGCCCATCAAGACCCTTTTTTAACTGATGAGATCTTTGAGTCTCACTTTGGCCCAATTACAGAAACTTTAATCACAAAAACTTTGATGGTGTCTCCCCAGCTTTTATATTTACCTGAGTTCAGTCATTCTTTAGATTGACGTAGATGTACTTTATGAATCTCAGTGAGACAAAGAAAGCAACAGTGCCAAGCATTAGGAAGAATATATAACAAATCAAAATGGTCCATCCAAGGAATTGTGTTGTCTGAACAGCACCTGACATACTGGATCGCCTCATGAAATAAAACATCGAGTAGCAAAATACAAATACACCCGTGGATCTAAAATACGAAAATGAAATGTTAATATGGGAAGAATCAATAATAAGTTCTTTGAACGTTTTCATGGCGATAAACTATCTAATACAAGGTTTTGTGGAAACACCACGTAAATTTATTTATGCAGAGCTTTCGGTCCGTAAGCCCGGACCATCATCAAAGTCACCTTTGCTGGCTTTGCACTGATGACGGTCCGGGCTTACGGACCGAAAG
>JAODVM010023005.1:0-19635 GCA_025400095.1 Phenganax marumi
GAGCAACTTTGCTGGCTTTCGACAAGCTTTCGTTCGAGTTTTCACAGACTGTAATACGAGAGTATTTCAGTTTGTGCCCATGCTAGGACTTTTCAAGCTTTTCTCCAAATTTCTGCTTTTAAATTTCTGAATTCTTTAGGAGCCCGTTTACACGGTACCGGATTCGCATGCTCACGACATTAAATTGAGCAGTTTCGAGGCCAGTTTGTCTAGTAAATTTATGATAATGTTGCAGAACTTAATAACAACGAATCCTAGAAAAAGTTGTTAGAACAAAACTAAGCGCATAGTGGCTAAAGTCGATGCCATGACCATGCGAATCCGGCAACTATCGTGATATTGTTCGGATTTTCCTGAATTTGTTTGGAACTTGCAAGGATTTGCCCAGGATTTCTTGGACTTTTCAGGCATTTTTGCAGTCCCGAGACTTTTTGGCAAAGCGTATGAAACTTTTGGTGTGAAATGCCCCCTTATATATATGCTTGTACTTATGTATCCTAATGCACCACAAAAAAAACCGCAAGATGCATTTGTATCTTGAAGCTTATTTTCCAATTATTGCAGTTAAGGGATTAGTTACTGCGCATAATATGATGTACTATCATTGCAGTGACACTGTCGCCTTGAAAAACAGCGAAAAACTCAACGTGGTTACTAAATAGAGTTCAAAATAAATTTTACAGTTTACCTGATCATTAGCTGACATCAAGTATTCCATGGCTATCTCGACGCTGCCCTGCGACGCCAGTATGCGGGCGTATTTGCTGCAAAATACACAATAGACGTGACTATGAGTACAGTATAGGTAAACTTTAATGCTTTTCAAACGAACCGTGACGCAATATACAGTATAATAAAGAAAAATACGTTTATTGCCAGTGCATTTGCCACTGTAGCAAGCAAAACTGATTTTGAGCTTAAAACATCGTAGTTGAAGTTTTTGTGAAAATCACTCATTTCAGTGTTTTTCGCACCACTGAAGCCAGCAAAGTAATTTTGAGTTGAAAAAACATCGTAGTTGAAGTTTTTGTGAAAATTACTACAACCTGCTTATTTTGTACCGCTGTAGGAAGCAAACCAAGGCGCTACAAGGCGAAAACAAGGCGCTAGGTAACTCTCTTTCACACACTTTGAGGTGTTCTATACACCGGCAATAAACAATGTCGAGTTGATTGTATACCTTCTCCAAAGAACTTGTGTTCAACGAGAAAAGCAACGCGAAAGTTTTGACCGTTTACTATCATGGTATCAACACTACGATATAGAGCCGACTACTATTGTGTTCTATTTATGAAGTATTGATAAATCTGGGAATATAAACAAAACACCTTTAACGAGAAAAAATTACCATAGCATTTCGGAGACGTGAGAATTGCTGTCTTTAATGACTTGACGACGCTCTTTTTCAACAGCTTTTTTCAGAACCATTACTTTCTCGATAAGATTCTACGAAAATATTAATAGTAATAATAATGAAATACATTTCTATAGCGCCATCTCCTTTAGCTCAATGGCGTTTTACAGTGTTTTAAAATTTAAGAGTTATCATATCTGCATGCATTAACTTATTTACATCGTAGAAGGAATAATAAGACAATTTAGTATCATTACAATATAAAGTACTTTTAGATAAAAAGTTAAAAGACTAGTATCCAATTTATTACTCATAAAATTTTATAAGTGTGTCTTAAGATTAGTTTTGAAAGAATCTACAGATTCACTATGGCGCACAGAGGCTGGCAGTTCGTTCCAAAGCTTAGGCGCGGCGTAGGAGATAGCACAACATTCCCTTCATGGTTGCACATTCGACGTAATGGTTTGCACGACTCTGCTTGTTTGCCAGCAGTAAAGCATTACTGATAAATATTACACAACAACTCTTACAAAACGCAAGGGCTGATTGGTTGAAAGCTTAAAAAAGCCATGATTCTATAATTCGAAGGAAACACGGGAATCTTCACGAGGTTGCGTGGATTAAGCGAGAATTTTTAAAGATAAAAATAGAAAGAAAAAAAGATAAATATTGAAAACATTGATGAACGTATAAACCAGAGCGAATATTTGAAAGAATGTAATATAAATCAACTTTCTTTTATTTTTGTTATTTCTCGTTTCCCCCAAACTTGCAAGCGTGTTTCTGTAACGCTATAGAAATACGAAAATGTTTTTTATCCTTCGGTCTTTACCGAACGTAGAAGTTAATAAGTAGGTATTAAATTGGTATGAGCGGAATTAAGTTTCCTCGTGTCGCATAAACTGTTCTTAGCCGACTTACTTGCAATTCCAGAGGAGAAGGTTGGGACGGCATTGTCTTTGACCTATGCAAAATTAAAAACGAAAACAGTTGCTATAATTCTTCGAACATATATGTTATTTACCGGCTGGGAGATCGGTACTGGAAAAATATTTTTCCAGTACGGGCCGACCCAAACGGTGAATAACTTATTTATTTTGTACATAATTTTGTACACCAATGTCGCCGTCAGCAATCTCATTGCAACAAGTGTTTTCCTCATTGTTTCGTTTGAAAATCGATTTGTTTGCACTTGAAATACCGTATTCGGGGTAGCAAATACCACTCTCATTTACTTTCGTCCGAATACAATTTACATCTTTTCTCGCATTTTTTTATATGAACAAAATCAATTGCTTTACAATATTTCACTCGTTGGTTTGTTTTGGTGGGAAAATCCAATACTGAAAACGATCCATTCAGTTACGGACCTGGAGTTACGGACCGAGTAAAACACAAAACAAATTATTAACAGACAATGTAACGAAATCTTATAAACTTGTAGCTATATGACTGAATACCTGGTTATATTAACCAGGAATTGAAATAAATTTGTTCGCATCTGAACATAACCTAGTCCACGTAATGGCTGAAACTGAAGCTTTCATTACCCTAGCTGAAGGACCATAAATTCAACTTTGAATCGAACCCCAAATGCCCATTAATCCACCCGGAAAGAGGTGAACTTGGTCACATATATATTGCAATAAAATAGCAAACAAATATAAACAAAAAATAGTACATAAAATAGCAAATAAAACATATTGAGTTTGACCACCCAGAATTCCTGGCCTTTTCGATTTTCCTGACCAAAGAGCAAATCATGCATAATGCAGATAGAAACACAACTACATCATTGCACGCTCCTTTTAGATTATTATATTTTGAGAATTAACTTTCACAAGTAGAAACGTGACATTTTGGGAGCGACTATATTCTCGACCGTGTGGTTGTCGTTGGGTTTGACTGTATAACAAGAGAGTTTTAGATTGACGTTTACGGCAAACCGCTAACTGCTAACGGCAAACTTTAAATCACATTTGATTGTAATATCAACAGTTTTCTAGAGCGAATTAGCCAAAACACGCTTCAGTTCATTATATAGCTAGATTCTCGTAACATTGAACAACTGACACAGTTGACTTTAAAATGCGATTTAAACTTTGCCTTTTGCTGTCAGCGGTTCGTCGTAAACGTCAATCTAAAACTCTCTACAGTTGCATCGCGCGCGTGGAACGATTTTCGATTTTACCTGAGACAACGAGAAACCCTTCAAAGCTCTAGTTTGGCTTGTAAAATAAATTATACAACATTAATCAGTATACATTTGACAAGAATTTTAGTTATAGAAGGCGTATTTTGCTTGTTGCATCAAACTTAATATTGTCAACGATTTAATATACAAGACAATGGAACCCTGTTTTGTGCATATTACGATTTTTGTTCACTTAATATTTTGCAGAAGGAACTCGAAAACATTCTCATCGAAATAGCTGTGCGTTGAACATGCATGGGTATACCTGATAAATGGTTTTGATTCTATAGATCTGAAGAGCGAAATTCGATATTCAGCTATTTGCAATTCACGAATCTATTTTTTGATTCGACCCCGAACTTAAACGTGCGAATTCGAAAGTTTAGACCGCATCGTTTTTGCTTACATTAGTAAACTTTAGCGACAGGAAATTCGAAGGGCGGCGAAGGTTATAATTTCATCGTTCTTCTCAAAATGTTCCTTACTAAGCAATCTAATGAAGGGAACACATATAACAATGTAATAGTATAGTTAACCAGGCCTTAAAATATCGGTCGGTCACGGACATTGTCCGACCCATTCGTTAAATTGTCCGATGTAAAGAGAAAAGCATCGGACATTATGTCCGACCGAAGCAAAATTGAGAATTTCTTTTTGTTTGAGCCAAACGTATTGACGTCCGACGAAACTTTAACTTTGTCTGATACATTTCCCGTTTAAAGTAATTCATTTGACTCGTCGGGCGTGTCCTAGTTTGCTCGATAGTTTCAATGATATAAACGCGGATTTGAGTCGCATTTATAGTGGTGAAATTCAAGGTGTGAAAACGACAACCGAACGCGTTTTAATTCCACAAAAAATTCATACTATTGTTGATTAAGCACCGTAATAAATTAGCTTTTGGACACATATTGTCTATTCACTATTCTTCTATTGACCTACTTCTGTTATTGGCAAGCAATGTCAAGTTTCGATCAAAAACTAATGTGTCAAGTGCATAACTGCCCAACATTTACCGTCCGTACGCTATTAAAATAATTGCATGATTTTCGCGACAAAGTAAACATATGGCCATCGGACATAATTTTTAAAATGTCCGACCCATTCTGAAACACACCGGACATTTTGACGGACGGCCTGCCAGCTGATAATTAAGCCCTGCAGTTACCCCTCTTTCTTTTGTTTTCACTGGGTCGATTATATAATAACTAATCGCCTGATGTAGCTGGTGGTTAGTTCAAATCGCACGCTCAGTTATGGATGGTAAAATACGCAAGTAAACATTGCTCTCAGAGAAGTTGCTCTGTTGCTCTGTCGCAAGTAAACATTGCTCTCAGAGGCAATCGCCACTTATGAACTCTCAAAATTTGCTTTCGTGAATTTTGTAAGTTTTCTATTTTTCTTAATTTCTGTGTTTCCCGATTCACTGCTTAAAGGTTTCTCGAATACGAAAAGCAGAACACTGATTATATTTCTCTATTCTTCACTCCAGAATTCTGGAAAACTTGTTGACATGGAAATTGATTATACTAATTGACGCATTCTGTATCAGTTTATTCGTATTAATGTATTAACTGGATGTATTAACTGCAGCTGTATTCTAATAAACTACTTTCTGCACTCTGTGTCTTGCTCTGAACATTTTTTGATGAATATGAAAAACAGTCTGGGAATAGCATGAAAGCCAGGATCTTCACAGGCTTACCTATAAAGAATATAGAGGAGAACTGGGACGTTTTCACGTGAAATAGTGTAGCTAAATTAGCGAAGAAATACAGACGAGTGCTTTCTACATTCATGAGGTTGTCAAGTTTTGCTGTGTTTTGTTTTGCACGTTTTGGTATTTTTCGGTGTTTTACAGGAAGGTCGTTGTCTTCTGTTACGGTACTAATTGTACATGTTGTTTGTGCTGCTTAGTTTGTGCTGTGTGGGCAGTCGTAAGTATAGTCTTGTTTATTATGTTGTTTGGTGGTTTGTGTTGTTTGTACTATTACGGGGCACAAATCCTGGTTGTTATATTGTTATTGCGCTTTGTTTTTTTCTGGTTTCTCGTCCTGTTTACCTCTGTGCAGTTTTCTGTATTGTTGTCTTCCCGCTCTTGTGTTTTGTGCGTCCTACTGTGTTGTTTTGTGATTGTGACAAACAACGCAGAATGCATCTTTTTATCTATTAGAAGAGCTGAGCATTCTTCTGTAGTTCGGGTGGATCAAATTAATGTGTCCTGTCAAGCACGTAAATATTTCAGCCCTCTCAGGTATTGTGAATAATAGATACACTATAACAAAAGGACATTTATTCCTTTTAAAGCCCAATTCCGTTTCGTGGCAGCTCTTCAATGGATTTCAGTAAAAATTGTATCTTTATACGTACTTGCATGCACGTCGGTGTGTAAAACGCGGCAGCTGTGAGAAGCATAAAGTTCCTAGGAGAATGCAGTGATGACCACGGACGAAACGTGGTGTAGGAAACTACTTAGTTCATTTGCAAAAAGTAGATGGTCTGAGTTTACACTATATCAACTGTAAGAAAAATGCAAATCGTCAAAATGCATGATTATATAGCGTAAATATGGCCTTAATTACAGGGCTAGTGTAACGCATTCTCAAGACCAAGACATGATTAGCAAACGTTCCTGTGATTTACGAAACATGATGTGATACGAAAACCCAAAAAGAATTCGTTTTTCTGCAGAATTCAGAGGCACAAACAAACTCTTGCAGCAAAAATTTTCAACGCCTCATCACGTGGAACCAGGGAGGGTGTCCATAGGATTTGTGAGCACATGATTTGTTAGGGCAGTTTCTCAAAGCCGACTTTTTCTACGCGATTTGCGGACCATCTTTGTCACTGTAAAGTCCTACAAAGGAAGATGTCTGAACCTATTGACCTAGCGCAGTTGAATACCAATGTCAATTCCATAAGCAAAGGAAACTTTTCAAAAGTCCTCAGCGAATTATATTAGCGAGATTAGGCAAGATTTTGAGCATGTGGTGATTTACACACATCAACCAGAAGTGTTGAGGCCGTCATATAAATTTCTGATTCATTTTCTCAATCGTTGAAAATTCTAAAGACATGAAAACAACAAGGAAGCAATTTTTTACCATCAAAGATCACTATAAAAGCAAATTCGAATTTGGTTTTTGCTTTTACATATGACAAAATGCTCATGAGCTTCTTCGGGGTTGAACTTGCCGGCGTATTGGCATACAATGTAAGTCTATTAATCTCAGTGGCAAACACCGCAGCATTGTTCACCTCAGAATTCTGTGCTTTTTCCCGTGGTTAGTCAATGTTACTGAAAGATCACTCTTACTAACTCTTTGAGGCCTAGGTCAAACGTCGCTCTTTTCATGCGCCGAACCAAATACAATTAAGTGCGACGCAAGAGCGACGTTGCAGCGGCACGCAATCAAACGTCGACCCAAACGAGTTACAAAACTAATTAATTTTCTATGCTTACATGAAGTACGGACTTTTCGGCGGGAAAATACAAAATGGCGCCGATGAATAGAAATCTTATTTTTCGAAAAATAGTAGAAAATAGAAAAAAAAGCAAAACGTTTTTAGATTTTTGAAAGGCTATATCCCTGTCATGCAGAAACCTGAAGCTTCAGAACTTGTTTTTTGCTGCATTTTTGTTGCAATCGTTAAACTCGAGAATTAGCGTTCGCTCTTGCAGAAGATTGCAAAGAAACGATGGTTGGTGGACTGTAGTGTGGAACACATACTCTGACGAACGGTTTAAGAAAACATTTTTTTCATCGTCAGTGTCAGGAATTGAGCACAAACTACATATAGGCATAACACAAGAACTATACTTTGTTGGCCTGAAACATGAAATGCACTCTTCATCTGATTTACTTCGAGACGCCATGCTATTGCCAGCCAAACACACGAAACGATCACTTAACTGCGCATGATCAGCCTGAATTTTCGGGTGAAACTGACTAACGATGAATTAAAATAATTTATGCATTTATAGTTCGGCGCTTGAAATGAGCCACGTTTGATCCACCGTCGCTCCATTGTCGCATAATGCGACAGCAGACGTCGCTCCTGTTGCTTAGTGTCGCTGCAAATTGATTTTGCCGAACTAAACTGAATCAAACGTTGCTCTTGTGTCGCACTTAATTCGCGATGGCTGGTTAAGTTCGGCGCGTGAAAAGAGCCACGTTTGATCCGGGCCGTAGGAAATAGTAGTGCTTATTGAACAAAGTACTCAGGGGATCAAGAAAAGAATAACAAATATTTAAAAGAGCATTTTAGTTCGCAGAAGTTCTTCAGCGTGACCCAATTATGATCTCATAAATGATTGTACATGGCACGCAAGCACACTTTTTGCTTTGAGCTCTTATACGAGTTATCTCCGAGTTTCGACGCAGATCTGGGCTACGTACGTTATGAAATGCGTGCAAAAGTGATTTTTAAGTCTGACGGACGTGAATGCGTACCAGGAATTTGTGTAGAAGAAACCATACCTGTGAAGGTGGGAAATTTAACATTACGGGTACATCGCAAGACTTTATTGCACCTGAAGGAAGAGGTTCGTCAGGTTTAGAGCATGGTTGCGCTAGCAACGTTAGCAGTTAGCATAAACATAAGAGCACAAGCATAAAACAAGACAACAGAAATTGAAAAGAAAATTCTTTTTGCTTTATTTTGTATACGCCACAGGAAAAGTCTTTCTTCGCTGTTTGCTTATGCTTTGCGTTGCAAGTGAGATTAAAGCAGGCTTTAGTCTGGTTGTGATACAATGTTCTACATTCGCGAGAATGGTGGAATACCAAATTTTAGTGTGTCTGAATGATATTCCTCTTCAATGATCAAGAGCAAAAGTCCAAAGGATACTCCTGACTGCTTGGGACTATCAATATGGAATCGGACTTTATGCCTTAGTTCCGCGATGTGTGGCCGATGTTTGGCAATGCTCTCGTGACTTGTTCTTGATCATGGAAGGAGAAAATTTATTAATGATGTAGACAAAAATGTACTCTCTAATTCTTGCAAACAACAGAGGTTGACGACCATCGGCCATATATTTAGGGGATTTATGCTTTATCATGATTACCCAATATACCCATCAATTATAATTTGCGAATCATAAATTATTCATAAGGTTTGTCCAATTCAGAAACGAAATCACATCTCGATATAGCCCATTTAAACCCAATATAACACGGTTGCTCAACCTAATTTGTATCCTGCATATGATTTACAGGATACGAAAGTATGCTATAAATCGGATGCAGCACATTACATTTGCTTCTACTGAAACACATTGACTGCAAGGTATTCATTTCACAAGTTGGACACAATTTTCGCGTCTAAGCTGGACGGAATTTACAAACACAGACCAAAGCTACACATAATCTTTTTGTAGGACATTGTGTAACATTACTATGAGATCTTTCAGTGATTCTTACTGTAGTAACATACCATTCGCATTTTACCTATAAATAGCCCAATGTCTGACATTGTGCATTAATGGTTGACCTGGATGACTTGTATATCCAGGAAAGTGTTCATGTATGATTGCAACAATTCATAACTACAAATGCACATGCAGTTCTTTCTATTTAAAAATGTGCCCTTTTATACTGCTATGTCATCGTCGCAGACTCTCTCAGCTTAGAGATTGTCGTTAGATTGCCGCGGGTATGTTAATATCTCGGAAGTCGAAAATCCGAAATTTGGGTCTCAGAAATTGGAAATCAGAAGTCTTGCATCTCAGAAGTTCGAAATCGGAATTTGCACCTGTAGAAAATCGTGTTTCCCTTCTCAGCCAATTTATCAAAGACTCACTGGAAAATGATAATCAGAAAAGCTTTGGCAATGATGAACAATCTTGTAGGTCACAAGTCAGTAAAACTTGCATCCTAAAGTCCCCTCTCAGCCATTTTAGTTTGCCATCATTTCACTGTATTGTGCTTAAAATTTGGTTGGCGTATCGTTTGGAAATCAAACATGCATTGCAAACAAATTATTGATTATTCTAATGTTTAAGTAAACCACTTACCCGCCATTACTCAGCACCCTCACGATGCTCGAAAAGAAATACGCCGTGCTTAATACAGAAGTTGCGGTTATTCAAAAATAGTTGCTTCTTTCATATTGTCGTACAACCGGTGTTCGGAATTGGGCGACGCGAATCAGAGAGAATACTGAATCAAAATTTACGTTCATGAATGCTGGTGGTAATAAAACAGTAACTGAAAATAAAGTTGCGCCACCACCGCTAAAAGAAATCCTAGAGATTGGCATGAACCATTTAAATGCAGAATTGACTATACCTGCATAGTCACCCCGCTAATTAAAAGTTTTTATATAGGTGGTTTTTATGCGCCAAGTTGCATGGAAGAGCTTTAATGAGAATTTTCCCTGTTTGCAATTAAAAAGTCATCGAACATGTGGCCAATAATCTCTTTTTTCGATGCATCCCAGGGGGAATAGTTTCGCATCATCTATTACAGGCTACAACGAACTTCGCAGACAAGTGCGGGCTATGAGCGAACAATTGACACTGTAAAACGAAATCAACGAAATAGCACTGAAAACACGACGCAATTAAAACCACAGAAAACACGCACTTTGAATTCTCTTCTCAGTTCGAAATTTCTCCTTGCAGTCGAAAGCCAATCGCCACAATGGTTTGGGCTACAAAAACGCCAAAATATGGTCACACTTCGAGTCGCCCAATCTTGCGAATGCTGAGTTTAGCGTTATATAGCAAATAAAGAAAAAAGAGATGATGTTGATTGTATATATTAACAATTTATTTGTTCAGAAGGGGAATCTTAGAGCATGTTGGCAACAATATTGTTCTGTTATCCACTAAAGTGAAGATTTCCTGTTGTTTCTCAACGAGCCTGCAGTTGAAACTGTATACTGCCTAATTAAAAATTCTTGCTAAGGATAGTAAAGAACTCAACCGAAACATTGTTACTGTTATTTAATTAAATCTTCTAGATAAGTGTTATCCTTCATTTACTAGAACAGATAAATTGCTTATGGCTTTAGCCTTTAGTTGAAAATATGTACCAAAATGCTCTGTTCCAAATGCCGGTCATTCAAAAGCTGTTTAGCTTAATCCTAGGCTAACGCAAAGTTTGAAGTAGCTAAAGCTTTTAACTCTGCTTGTTTACTAACAAGGAACCAGTTTTGCAAAAAGCTGCTGCGTAACAAAATTCATCATTTTGCAAAACTTTGAAATAAATGGACACAGAAATTGCACAGGCTAAAATGCTGGCTAAATTTTAACCCTTGTTTAACGCTAAACGATGCAATAAGAAATGGCCCAAATGATAAACCAAAGATATGGTTGAAATTATGTCGTACAACTCAAAACACCACGTAGCGCTCTCTACAACATGCAGTGAACCACGCACCTGTCGGCGTTTCCTGCAGTTACTTGCATTTGAGTGCTAAGTAATATTAATAGTGCATCCGTCATGACGTCCATGCACTGCAAACAGGAACTGAGTAAAATACACGCATGCAGTACTTCACGACCACGCACACTTCAACGCTTGATGGAAAAGGGAACAACTGCATGCGTGCAGAATAGCACTAAGGAATCTCCAACTGAACTGTACAGCACAGTACATAGCATTACTATTTGTTGTTGAGTTTTATTTCTGTGGTCTTAATTGCATTTGCTAAAATGTGATCGTCCTCTCTCCATTGGTTTCTTTTTCAAGAACAACAGCAGATATTCAGAAGCGCTCATTTACACTGAGTCTTACAAATAATTGAATGAACTGAAGTTGCATATTGAGCAGAATTTCGTTTTTTGTCCACCTTGCATAATTCATGCTTGCAATGCAGTTTGAACGAGTAGTTTACTTAAGTATTTATACTGAAACGAGCATGGCAAAGGGCAAGCGTTATAAATTTTCTTTTACACATTAACCTTCGCTTACAGTCAACAGGTCTGACCGTTAAAGACGTTGATAAGGACTTTCAAAAAAGTTCAAAGTTTGTCTAAAACGTGAAAGATACCTTTCTGAAATTACCAACTTTAAGCGCCGTCAAGCTGTACCAATGCTAAGAATATCAGCCCACAAACTACCGGTTGAGGCTGGTCGTTATAATGATGTCTCAGATTATAAGGCATTGTGTATTAAACGAGGTTGGGAAAGAACATCATTATCTAATGTCTGACTCAAATTCCAAGTTCAGTGTGCTAAGAATGAAACTTATTGCTAATCTACAAGAAATAAATAGCTCTTTCGGACTATTTAGTTCGGAAGACCTATTTTTAAATATTCTATTAATGAAAGATCAATTGATTATGAAACTAGTGGGGAAATATTGCTTTGATATTCTAGAATCTTTTCATAGCTTAAACTGAATCGATCGACGCATAACCTCATGCCATATGTATCGTAGTGGTGGGCGATACTTGATTGAAATATCGATACTTCCGATACTGAAAATCTAAAATTTAGTATCGATATTATTTCACAGTATCGATGATTTCGATACTGATCACGTGCTACAAAAAATAATGATCACGTGATACAAAAAATAATGAAAGGTCAATAAACGGATAGTATTTCACAAAAGTGTTGAAAGACCTTTAGATCCACTGACCACCTAGAACTTGCGCCAGCTATTTTCGTATTTTCTCGCGTTACATTCGGGTCTTGCCGTGATTCCGGCGCGCTAACTTTGGTTGTCATAGTGAAGCTTAGTGGTATCGGTATCGGTATCGGTATCGGAAAAAAGTGCTGAATATCATATCGTATCGTATCGAATCAAAAAACCTGGTATCGCCCACCACTAATGTATCGTTAATTTAAACAGGTTGGTTTTCTATCTTTAGATTCCAATACACACACTTCGAGCTTATTTTTGTAATGGTTGAATTATATCTATTTATTTATATAATTTCAATGAAGGACAAATCCACAAATACTTTAGTAGCCAAATATTGCTTTGATACTAGTTTATTATTCTTTGAAAAGCTGTAAATAATTAAACTGTTCTTTAATGTTTTTTTTTTCATTATATACCAGTACTGGTATATTTGTCATGATAAAATAGTAATGAAATAATAACAAGCCAAACAACTTCAAATGTCAACCTGAGCCATAATCTCAGCACATTCTATTGTGTCATAACCATTCGTCATCAACAGCGCCTATCATTGCTTGTTAAAACATTATTTCCTCAATAAGTAGCTATCTTAATATTCAATATCCCATGACGATTCAATAGTTTTGTTGTTTGAACATGCTGTGCCAGTGAAGCGCAAAAAGTAACTTCCCCTCAAACGTTCGAGCAAGTCCTAATTTTCAATGCTCCACTGTTACTGTTTGCAAGCAAAGACGGGGGTAAAAAGGTGACAAGTTAGCTATAAGCAGTTAATACACTGCTATGCCAGCTTTTCAGCTACTAAACTTTACGTGTCTAATGTGTCGATGGTGCTCAAAGATAGTCCGTCTGCGTAATGGTCGAGGGTGTTAAGGCTGAAAGTCGAGGGTCCCTAAAGAGCCATCTTCTCACAGTTTCAAATGTAGTTATTTCACACTTAACAAGTTTTTACGGTGCTTTTTTATGACAAATAATGAAATGTGTATGAAATTCGACGAAATATTTATTAAAAACAGATATTTTTTGTGGACCTGTTAGAAGTTTTTTCGGTTTAAATACGTGTGAAATTAAAGAGAAATTATAGCGACGTCTGTCGAGTTATTTACTGTGCCGCTATTTTTCCGAAACTTATAGGATAGAAATAAGTAGATTTGTTATCAAACTATCCGTGATATAACATTAAAATTCAATGCTCGTCGATTGCTTTGTGTAGCCATGGTGATATAATGCCAGATTAAACGTACTAATACGTTTCAAAGCTGATATCAATGCGTGTATATCAATTGCAGTGCAGCTACCTTCAAAATACCTAATGTTACAAGAAAGCAACAGTGTTGTCTGTAAATTTTTCCGCCACCTAAAAGCAATATTGAAACAAGTTAATGATCAAGATGCAAATACCGTAATTATTCGAATAAACGCCGCGGTGTTTATTACAATTTTGACGCTTGAGGGGCGGCGTTTATTCGAGGCGGTGTTTATTGAAAATCTTGTAACAACGACCGTGAATTTGTTTAGTTAAAACTCAACTTAACCAATTTTAGCACTCAACCCAAAAAAATATGTTTTTTAAATTTGTATAAATATATATGGAAATAATGGAAATTGAACTGTCCACGCCGCAACATTTATTAAAATTTTGTCAGGTGCGGCGTTTATTCGAGAGCGGCGTTTAATAATGTTTGCTTGTCCGTGAGATGTTTATTCGAGGGCGGCGTTTATTTGAGGGAGGCGTTTATTCGAATAATTACGGTACGCTGTTTCTATGCCAAGACCAAAGGTAGGTGTGCGAGCATAATGATCACTCAGGTAGTTTGAAATATCTATATACACTACGAATTTTGTTGCCTTGATAAATTACCGTAAAAGCTGTAATAATTGTGATCTACTTTTTATATATAAAAAATTGCTTTTTAGAGAACGTCGACTTTTTAGCGTCTATACCTTCGATTTGTACATTTCACCTCTCTAACCCTATCATTATACACAGACTCAAACATATGCTGTTGATGTACAAAAGTACATATAAGAACACCACTTGATCAGTAACCTCCGTTCAAATCACCGAGTTCAAGCAAAAAAGACTCTTTCAGTTTGTGTTGCTTCCGTCATGCCCTTATAAAACGGATTACACGAGGACTTGATGACAAGCAATTAAGATATTGTTGATCAATGGCGAAGAAAATCCTTCTTGGCGCCACGCATTCTTGAGAAACCATTTCCCCCCAGTTGTATAAATTGCAATGAGAAGTTATGATATGACCATACGCGGCAGAAGCTGGTACGTCGAACTGTGCAAACACTTTTGGACGAAGCTAAAAATTAATTCAGACTCAGGTACTATATTGATCACAAGTTTCATCCAGCATGCAAAAAACACTGAAGTGAAGAAATACTGAGCTTTTGTGCTTGCACGTGCATGGTATGAAAATCAAGTTAAACGACTGTAGCTGGTATATCTGTTGCATCATTGCACAGTAAATTCTTGTAAAACCATTTGTAAGGTTATTACACTTGTTTTCAGAAATCGTAAGGAAATAAAAGGAAAATGAAAAGTGTCATATCTCTTGCTCTCGTGTTCGTCACGGTCCTCGCAACAAGCCAAGCTCTCTCTTGCATGCCATGCGTTGACGTAACGTGTCCTTCGCTCGGTAAGCTAAATTGCAAAGGAGGACTGAAAGGTGATGTCTGCGGGTGTTGTGCAGTGTGTGCAAAAATTCTGGGGGAGGAATGTGGAGGACCGTTTAATACTGCGGGCCTATGCGATTGCGGATTGAAATGCCGCAAAGATTGGCTGCAAGTCCAACAAATTGGAGATATCAATGCGAAAGGAACGTGTGTAAAAGCATATGGTAAGAATAAAAATTAATTGGAATCAGTAGTATAGAAAGGCATGCATCGAAAACACCCTTGCATAGTAACGAAATTGAACAGAAAATGCAAATAAAAGGTATTTTTGCAATACAGCAGTCAAAGTTGACCCATGAACACCATCTTTTGAATCGCTCTGTGTTTTTTAATAGCGAGTTTAGGCAAGCGACGTTTTTGACAACACGAACGGCATGAGGAACGTCAAAAGACTGGGTCAAGCACAGTGATTGGTGGAAAACGTCAACTTTCCTTCCGGTCGACGTCTGTGCTGTCAAAAACGCCGCTTGCTTAAACTCGCTAATAATGCATAAGTGCGGCCGGCTATAGTCATGCTCAGTAAGTTGAATATCTGGACTTATCTCAGCTCGACTGACTACTTGGTTTGTTTTCACATTAAGTTTCAATCTTTTTGATATTGTCACTTTTAGCCAAAAAGAAATGGGCCTCCGCATTTTGAGAAGATCGGATGTCATAATTTACATATAGTGTACACGAATATTTGAATCCTGTAACACAATAATTCAAGTTGTTGTATTATATCGTCGTAATAAACCCAGTATCTATTTTCATCTTATGATTGGTTCATCGATATCCTAGCAGATTTTTACTGTGGTATACCGAGTTCGTTCTTTTGGTCCTCCTTTTCCCTTGATTTCTATTTTGCCATGAGACTCCGGTTTTTGGAGAGAATTTCCTAAAAAGAGATTTCCTTGAAGGTGGAAACGCTCAAAACCCCTGGCCGTTCACTGTAACAACCTCGTAAGGCCTCCACCGATAGGAATGTTTTCGATCGTTTTGTTTAACGCCATTTCTCCCAACTACCAGTGTAAATTGCTAGCTTACCGAGACACATTGAAGAGCTCAAACTATTACTGAAGGAGATACCATTTGACATATTCTGCATGCATAAACGAAACAAGATTGAATGACTTAATAGATACTAATACAGTTAAGATACTAGGGTACGATGCCATAAGGCGTGACAGAGATCGAAACGGTGGAGGAGTAGCGATTTATATACGAGACAACATTGTTTATGTGAACCGCAATGACCTCATGCCCGACACGCTAGAATCAATTTGCATTGAGATTAAAAAGCCTAGAATAAAACCATTTTTAGTGAGCTCCTGGTACCGTATGCCAGACTTGGAAAACAAAGACCTAATTATAGCGGCTGATCTTAATTGCAGTTTATTTTCTGTCGAAGGGAATATGCAAACAAAAAAACTTAAAAGCCTAATGCATGTAGACAGCATATCATCACACCAACGAGAATAACCAGTAACTCGCAGTCCTTGATCGATATCATTCTGACAAAAATTGACGATACAAATATCGCCGACTCCCGAGTCATACATATAGGAATTAGCGATCATAGCCTTGTATACATCAGCCGAAAAATTGGTTTGTTGAAAGAAAAACCAAAATTAGTAGAAACAAGACAGTTAAAACACGTCAACGCCCTAAGATTTCAAAAAGACCTAAGTCAAGCACTTAGTGTCTTTGCTAATTTCAATGATGTAAACTGTGCGTGGGAGACTTGGAGACAGATCTTCTTGGACATTGTTAACCATCATGCTCCACTAAGACAAAAAAGGGTTAAAAGTGAGTATAGTCTATAGATGACAAATGAGATTAAGAGGCAGTGTCACCATAGAGACTACTTAAAAAAGACAGCGGTTAAACTTAACTCTCCTCGATATTTTCAGGCATACAAGCGATGTTAAAATTCACTAAATAGATGTATAAAAGAAACAAAGAGACATTACTATAAGTTCTAACCAGCTAGTAGTACGAATATGAAAGAGAATTGGCAAGTAATAAACGAATTACTATAACTAGGAAGTCTAAGTCAACAACGATTAATGAGATCAATGCTAACGGAGAAAAAATAGTGAGTGATAAAAATATTGCAAACGAATTTAACAAATATTTTACAGAAATAAGAAAAAAACTTGCAGAGGAATCCCCACAATGACATAGATCCTTTAAACTCTGTAATTTCAGTGTCACAATCATTTATTCACCTTTAAAACAATTACAAACGAGGATCTTAGTCGTATAATATTCAGTGTGAGCGCGAATAAATCAGCAGATATTGATAAAATTTCAATAAGACTCATACAAGTAGCAAGAATTAGTACTGTTCTGGAATCCCTGCAATCATATTCAACCTATCAATACAAATACTGGTATATTCTCCGATGAGTGGAAAATAGCTAGAGCCGCCCCTATCTATAAATCTGGTGACAAAAAGATTGTGAGACCAATTTCAGTTATATCGGATGTAGCTATAAAGTATTTGAAAAATTGATCTAAAACCAGGTGCTTCTTTTTCTGAATGAAAATGATGTTCTTGCTAAGGATCAGTCAGGCTTTTGCCATAATCACTCAACTGAGACTACACTACTGAATATGACGCTGGCTAACTGAAGTGGACGAATGATTAATTAATGGGGTGGCAGTGGCGTAACGGAACTTGAGGGGGTCCTTAGGAGATTTTTTCTCAGGGGCCCTCTCCCCTGACCTAAAATTTTAAAGGTTCTGATCTGAACTCTAAGCCAGACGAAGTTATAGGTATGTTTGATGAGTTATAAAGAAAATGCAAACAACAATGTGTAGATATAAACACGAGCATATAGCATGTACAAGACCAAGCAAATATGCAAAGATAATGTTTCGAGTGCGTCTATCCTATATAATGAATTACTCTATTACAGAGAAACTAAATTATGAATGGAATTTCCTGAAATATAACCTTTGAAATAAACAAACATATGCGAGACTGTACGACATAGCGCCACTACTAAAACTGATCTTTCAAACTGTGATGCAAACTGTTTGCACCTACGTGGCATTTATACTTGCAAAACTTTTAATCAGTTCCTTGGTATCAATCGATCTAGCCTCAGCGTTTTCAATTGACAAAATAGCCAAGACATCTGGCCTTCGTCATCATTGATTGATCAGGGGCCCCTTAGAGGTGGGGGGCCCTTAGGAGTTGCTCTAACCCTGACCTTAGTGCGTTACGCCACTGTGGGGTGGCATTCCTGGATCTCAAAAAAGCATTTGACGCGGTCGATCACTCTATACTGTTGTCTAAACTTGAGCGTTTTGAGATCCGAGGTACGCCTCTCCACATGCAAGGGTTCCGGGTTCCAGTCTTACTTATACAAAAGGAAACAAGTTTGCAGAATAAATAACGCTGTGTCGGACGAGACTATATGTTTAATTTTGGTGTTCCACAGGGCTCTAACCTTGGTCCTTTACTATTCCTGGTATATATTAATGATCACCCCAACTGTTTACAGACAACTACAGCTTCTATGTTTGCAGATGATACAAGCTTGTCTTGTGCAGGCAAACATCTGCAGACATAGAGTATAAATTAAACAAAGACCTGGGTAACATCCGAAAGTGGATAACAAACAACAAGTTGACTATAAACTAAAAGAAAACTGAGCTAGTGCATGATTATCGGATCAAAACCTAGATTAGACGCAATTCTGAATCCCCCAAAATATTATAAGGCGATCACCATTTAAAGCGAATTAAAGAAAAAAGGTTCTTGGCCTTATGACTGACGACCAACTTAAATGAAACAAACACAATACTGAACAATGTAAGACTATCTCAAAAACGTATAGCTCTTCTGCGAAATGCCAAAGATTTTGTTTCACAGAAAGTATTGGTCACAATGTACAATTCGTTAGTGTTACCACATTGTAACTATTGCTCAACATTTGGCATGACAACAACAGCACTCATATCAGTAATCTATCGAAACTACAAAAGAGTGCTGCATGGGTAATAACCAGTTCAGACTATAGCATTGGATCATTTCAAATTTTTGAAACCCTTCAATGGCAACCAATGAAAACTATACTAGATAAACAAGAACTGATAATGACTTTTAAAGCTTTGAAGGGCATGGCGCCAAATTAGTTAACAATACTGTTCCGTAGATGTGACAACAGAAACTATCAACTGCGTGCTAATAATTTAAAATGTGTCTGCCAAAGCCAAGAACAGACTTCGTTAAAAAGAGTTTCATTTATCATGGAGCAGCTCCTGGAATGAACTACCTCTCGATATGCTACGAGCAGTTGATCAATATCAATCAGTGGCATCACTTCGTAATCTTCTCAACAATCATTTCTGTATTCAGTAAATTTTGTTTGTATTGTACAGGTTGTAAATAGTTATTTATGTAATTTTTTTAGTGGGTGTGTGTGTGTGTGTGTTGCACAGCCCTTTGAAAATCACTAATTGTGAAAGACTACCGTGTGTAAATAATTGTAAATAACTAAATAAATAAATAAATGGCGTTAAAGGATGAAGATGTTGCTACAAAGCTCACCACGATGTAAACTATGCTAATACTGCTTCCAGGAGACTCCAGGTTCGAGTCCTGGCAGGATCGATGTCCTTTAACGCGTTCTTCAACCGTAAACTCAACTAAGAATATTATTCCTAAATGTAAAACCTCTTCCTATCAACAGTCCTATTTTGTTAGAACTTGCCGAATCTGGAACGGTCTTGACGAACTGAACTTTGATACGGACAGCATTAGTTTATTTAAGTCTCTCTTGCAGAAATATTATTATAAATCATTAGA
>JAODVM010023116.1:0-19632 GCA_025400095.1 Phenganax marumi
CAATCTTACTTTAGACAAGCTTTGAAGCGGCAATAAGATGCGAAAGAAACCGTTCAGCCCGGTTAACCGGGCTAGCCAGGGCTAGCCCGGCTCATGCAAACAGCCCCTAAGTTACTGGAATTGTCAGTCATTGTAACCAATAACCTTATTAGGGTTACAACGTTCGGATCGTCTGATTGACTGAGACAAAAAAATGTGCTACGGCAAGCTACGGTACGGTTGAAGCGGAAAGCGGCTTTAAATGTCTGATTAGGTCTCGTTCTGTTCTTTTCGATCGTCTGGGAGACGTGCCGTTCGAAATGAAGTGTTTTGAACTGGTTTGGGTGTCTGTTCACGGTCAAAGCAAACTCGTGACTAATAACAAGGGCTTATTACCATCGTCTTGTTAAAACAAATGAGAAGTACTTCATTTTACGAATCTTAGCAATCCATAGACAAGTAAGGCTGATCCACAGGGCGGCGGTGGTTGACAACTCCATTACGATTTACGAACCTCGTTGGGGTTACGAGGAAGCTCTAGGACTAAGGAGTTTACGAACGCTGGCCTACACTTGAGCCTTGAAATAAAAGCTACAGATTTGAGTTCAAGCCTTAAATGGTATAAACCTCAAGAGTAACCACACGTAGGAGAAAACAAAAATGACGTTGCATGTTTTCTTTTGCTGAAAGAATGAGTTTGTCTGACAGAAAGTAATGGCATATTTAGAAGTTTATAACAGCATAGTTGCGATACACCGGGTAAAAGACGCTATTTGAAAAAGAATACGCTAGCAATTATTTCATGTCTTCGACTTGACAGTGCTAATACTAAAGACTAATACAGTATATCAAACTTGCATCGATTAGTCATTTCTTTCAGAAAAACACGACTTGCTATAATAAATCCAACTGTAGCTACTTGCAGCAGGTAACCACAGGTACTTGTCAATCACATACAAAACATTGTGTCAATCACAGAACAACGATAAACGTACTTTCTAAGCTTGTTTAACCTCAAAGTTTCTTCTCCTAGCTTCAGTCTGCTTCATTATATTATGTTCCTGGTAATTCCGTTAGCTCACAAAAAGTAATACTAGAAGCACTACAGTTCATTTAGCTATAATTTCAAATTTTTTGAAAAGTGTCAATCGAAAGTAACTAGTCTTATGGTTAATGTTTCGAAGCGTCAAAATATCATAAGAAGGTGAGTTCTAAAACGCTGTTATCTCGAAACGTGTTACATGTAAGCCCGCGTTTGGCCTGATTTCCAGTACCTACTGTTGACACACACGTACATGCATATAACATTTTAAATTGTAATAGACCTTTCTAATCAACAAGCGTAAAAAGAACTGTTTAGAATTTCGAAATCTAAATAATGTCGTATGTACATATTTTTTCGTGTCTTTTGAAAAACTTTGAAGGATTTAAAGTTTACGTACGTGTAAGCCGTGCGTGTAAGCCGTGGGTGTCAAAAACGCGGAACTAGAGAGCAGTCTTTAGACGTCGCAGTTTCGTCAAACTTACTTTTCGATAAACTTTATACCTAAATCATGCAGTAACTGGTTAAAAGTATATTACGAAAACTCAGTCAGCCTTTGGCTAGACCTTAAATTCTTAAACAAGAAGCCGTGTTCTAAATGCGACGAATTAAATTTCACAACGATGCGATTTCTAAACCCGGCCTCAGAAAAACTATGCTTCCTAACTCTAGCAATAGAAAGCAGTCAGTTTTATGTACAGCCATAGATGAATTCAAAAATCGCCAAGAAATTAAATTCATTGACAATGATTGGCTATTTAATATGTCGTAGAGGGTATAATAATGTGTCGGTGGAAGTGCACGTCTCAGTGATTGATCTGTTTTCTTCATAATCTCGCTACTTTGATAGAGACAGCAATGGCTAGAAAACATCCTTCAAAAACGCATGAAAATACAGCTGAGGATAACAAGATTGTAAAAGAATTTGCAAGAGATTTTTTCGGAACAAATAAGCCCGATGACGAATCTCTGATATCAAGTACAAGTAAAGCGACTCACTCCGAAGAAAAGAAGAGTGTTGATGGTCTAGAACGCAACAAAAAGGAGTGGCAAAGTCATAAAAAACATGATGAAAAGAATAGAAATACAGAAAAGAAAAAAACTCTCTCGGAAGGAGGTCAACGAAATACGTCTTCAAGAAGCTCGAGACGAGCTATAACAGAACGATTCCTTGAGCTGAGGAATGAATTTCTGTTTTTATCTCAGAAGCTTCGTGAAGCAAATGTACCGACAATTTCTACGAGACTAACGCAAGTTCTTGCTGAGCGACAGAGGCTCATGAGATTGTTACTAGATATGAATGAGCCTTCCTCCTTTGTCCCTGAACCGAGCTCGCATACAAAACAAGAAATGCCACGAGATCAAAAGAGCGATAGCAGAACGTCCAATAAAATTGATCAAAGAAAATCAAAAAATGGAAGTTCTGAAGGAGAATTCGAAAATCCAAAGAAAACCAAAAGTGTACATTGGAGTGACGAACATTTAGGAGGAAGCATCATACAAGATCCTGCACTGCACACCCAACAACTCTCGTATCCCTCAGCATCAACCCATGTTCAAACAAGTGATGCATATCATGGCAAATTTACCAAACCACCACCAAAATATCAAGTACTAGATTTTCAAAAACATTGGAAGGATCGTCGACAGAATTCGAATCCGTGTTACTATAAGCGGCGGGAAGATATCAAGTATGTTGAAGAGATACTGGATGAAGCCGCTGAACTTAGACGCGAAGCTTGGCATATGTTACGCCAGGCTCGTTATCTGGAACAACTTTGCAATCCAGATAATGTGGAAAAACATCTGCAAAACACGATCCTACCACCTTATTCATTCATACATAGATAATCGTGGAAATGAGAAGAAAATGAAAACTATTACATCTGTACATGTATGTAAAGACGCATAAAAGAAACTACCAGTGTTACGAGCGTCAGGGTCCAATAACACTATCGCAACTAATCTATACTAGTTTTACCTTTAAAGGCTTGTAAGTACATAATCTTTATTTAAAATCAAATCGACGCCAGCCTCATCAGCAATTAGCTGATTTTCTTGAGAAGTGTCGATGTGTACAGCTAACAAACTACTTATTTACAAACAACAGACGTAAAAAGATTTCGAAGCTATCAAATACGCTACCTACAATAAAAGGGGGTCTTACTTGATGTGACCCCGGTATTCATCTCAAAACATATTCTGATTGAGCCAATTTCGCTTCCAGAGAAAGGCTATTCCAAAGTTTCGCGCCACTATATTGGACCGAAACCTTTTTTTAGGAATTCCTTTTCTCGGTATTGGAAGCGCTAAATCAGTAAAACTATTTAAACTGATGCAAAATGTGAGACCAATTAAATTTTGTATTCAACTTATGTCACTGTTTCGTGACGTTGCATGGGTATTTTTGCATTGATGTTAGATCGACTTTGAACTCATCCAAACTCTTCGCCCAACATCGCTCTTAAATCAACAATGTTCCGTACATGTTGACAGGATTTTAGTGGAAATCTCTTTCGCTGCAGACATTGTATAAAACTCAAATCACTCTCCCGTCGTAGAGTTTATGCCCTGATCTAAATTACATTATACAGTCAATATGCTGCATATTTCCATTCAGAATGTTAGCTTTACTCTCACATGACCAGAGTATGACAAACGACGATAGATAGGCATGTTATGAATTGCACATTTCACAATACCTATATTATTTTTAACTCGATTTTTAAATTGCAAATGTGTTTCGTTAATATACCAATTGCTGTTTTATTTACAGTGTATTATACAGATCATCCCGTACCGGCTAACTTATTGCACGTTTTTCTCGTCCCCAGCCAAGACAGTGCTTAGGTCGCTTCTACGCGCGAGCTCATTGTGTCAACATTCGATCAGGCGACGTTATAGAAAGCAAACGTATAAGAGCATACTGAAGATTAAAACGCGTCTTCCAACAATACAAGTGCCCTGGGGTCGAGGATGCAATATCAAGAAGTTGCACACTCTAATGTCCTGCACAATTCATCCACTACTTCTTGAAATGCCAGATAAAATTAGCACAACTTCACGCGTTCAAAATAGTCACATCAAAAATACAGATGTTGCGCAAGTCTCGCTACCTACCTTCACCCGTGTATGAACTGTTACTGCTACCTCAAATAGACTGTGCCAGTGCTCTGCCTTATTTCTAGCACCTCAGAATAAAATTCAACTAATCCGATGCCGTTAATGGTCGAGAATTATGCCACTAAAATGTCCTTCGAGTTTCGCTGAAGATGAAGTGGTTTTGCCCACAACTTTGGATGGCTTCATCGATGGATTACCGACAACCTTCAAGGCTTCTAGAGTAAAAGATTAAACAATAAACTAGACAAATGGGAAGATCATATTGACCCTGGAACGAACTTCCAGATGATGTCGTCAACAGATTTGAGCAGCTTCCATCAATAGCTTTAAAAAAAGAATTTTAAAGCATTTGAGTCCTACGGAAAATGACTGTTGACGACATCAAGTTATGTTTTTAATTGTTTTGTAAATACAAATTTTGTAAGATTTAGATAGATTTAGAGTGAAACTGAGCAGCAAATAGGTTTCACAACTTAATTGTAATTAGATAGATTATGGTGTGATACACGGCCCCGTTGAAAAGCAGCTCCCTTGCTCCCTTGCTGAATGGCTACCGTGTTTAAATATTTTAAAGATTAAAGATTAAAGATTAAAGACCCTATGTGTGTACATACGGCGAAAATAAGGCGTGTTCTAATGCCATTGAAAGCTAAAATCCGCAGACCTGCGAACATTGAAACAGAATTGAACATAAAAAAAGAGATCGCGGCATGTCGATTTTACCAGAATCCTTTGCCCATGTAATTTTTACATCCGATAAAAATACTAGACCACATCACCTTGAAGTCAGCACATTCGTCAAGTAAAAAACTAATCATCTGTAGTTTGATGCCGTTCAGGTAAAATTGGTTGACTGTCGGTCGCTGCAAAAGATTTAGAACCCCAAAGGATTCTGGCAAAATCGACTAGCCGCCATCTTTTTTTGTGGTGGATTGACAGCTGAATGTGTGATTTGTCTGCATTCAAATGGCTTGCTTTCCAGAAGAAATATTTTGTTCCATTAACTTCGCCACGGAAGGTTCCTCAAGTCCCTATAGTAGTTTTCGAACTACCTTGGTCTGTTGTTTTCGATTCTCCTTCTTCAAACAAATCCTTCAGAATTCTTTCATATCAAGTTTTACAGTCTTCCACCGAGAGTTTCCCACATAATTGTATAGTTAGCCAAAATGACAAATTACCTGAAAGTAAAGTTTCTGAAGCGCTTTTAGTTTTACCATGTGTGTTTTCCAAAGATGATGGGTATTTTTCTTTTAGTCGTTTAATAGTAAGATCAGCAATACGTTGAATATCCTCATCTCGGGTTTCACTGAATAATTTCATTCCCGTATCGTTCACCTGCAACAAGTATCAAGCATTGTCGCAAATCGTATTTTCAGTCGTGGCGGCTGCGACTGCGAGTCGCAGACGCTATCTTGAAAACAGAACAAAACAGTAGAATAGCGCAAAATGGATTTCCCAATATGGCATATGCCAGACAACCAGTCTGAGTCGTCTTATTTTCATGGCGTGGAAACCGAGAGAGGAAGGTTTATGCAAAAACTTGATACAGTTACCTCGATAATATATTCTTGCCCATCTTTAGTCTGTATCGCTTCGACGCAAAGAATATCCAAACCACCAAAGATTTTGGCGCATTCATCAGCCCAAAGTTTATATCTACAAAAACGTTAAGAGCATTGTAGAATTTCTGATTACGTGAAATCTTACGGAATATGTGATTTTTGAATACTCAGTTATAAAATTTTTGGCCGCATACGGCATAATTCTCAAAATTGTCGTAATATTTGGTCAGAAGAATAAGCTAGCTTTGGGAGTAAATGGAGAACGAACGAATTTTTCAGTCAATCTCAATCGCAATCTCAATTTCATGACATGTCAGTTTTCAGTTTCTTTATCAGTTATTAGTTGCGTTTTTGTGTTTTCTTTATAATTGTTTCCAACGATTGAATAATTGATGGATCGCGTTAAAGATGCTGTGCTGTCTGATCTATAAATGTGCTGTACATTTATCCGATTCCAAAACTTAATTGTGTTTCAAATGAATTCATTGTTTTCTGTGGCAGAAAAATAGATGACTAACTTTGTCATTTTGTTTACGAAGTTCAACCTGTGATATTGACAATGTAAACAAAGCGAGCTACTAAGTCCATTTCTACATGATTGTTTAGTTGGTTAGAACGATATGACGCTGAAAGAAATGACATTCGCGAGGAAAGTCGACTAGACTGTTGCCACGATCACCACCCGCCAGTTTAGTTATTGTCAATTAGATTAAGTTTTACCACAAACCGTTCTGTAATTTGCATTTCTTCGACAACTGCTGAACCCATGTTTGTTTTCCAATTGTCAGAAAGAGACTTTCTCCTGAAATAGTAACAAGTCAAGCATATTTGATCGACGAGCACATTAATTTAATATTGAACATTTACCATTTCAGATTTAAATTTTTCTTAAGATTGTCACATTTAAAAAAAAATTTTTCTTGAATTGCAGGAAACGTAGCCAAAAATGAAATTTATTAGCCGTAATTCCATTAGTCTCAACTCCCTCCTTTCATCCGTGTTACTTTCTGTTTCAAGTTTAAGTACCAATAACCAAAAATTAATGAAGGTCTATTCAGCTAAGCAATCAATTGCCAACAGAGCCATTCAGTTGACAAAAGCTTCGTGATTGTCAGCTCAACTTCAATGCATGAACCAATCAGCGTTCGCCTAGCAATCACTCATTCTGTTGCAGTGATAAAGCATTATACCTATTATATCTATATTTACTTGAATACTCTGTAATATTCCCCAATCTTCTGGATTCTTATGTCATATATTCCTTCGATAAATGGTTCAGTGGTGGCGTATGTATCAGCGACAGCAACGATACTTGATATGTCTTGAAAACCGCGATGATTTTGTACACAAACCTACAAAGACGTATCATACTTAATCCTGCAGGATAACAGAGTGTATGTAGGGATACAGAAATTAAATCGAGGGACATTCACTCCATAAAAGTACACGAGATAAAAAAAATCATGTGATTTTTCTGTGACTTTCAATTTTTTTTCATTAATTTTTTTCCCTTGGTTTTAGTGAGCTTTTTCTTCTGATTTTTCATTTCTTAACTTGTCACGGTTTTGTGATTTCTTTCTGATTCAGGGATTTTTTGTTAATTTTTGAAGGATTCTTGTTTCTATTTCATAAATTTTTGCATGTTTTTTATTTATTTTTTGAATAGCTGCGATTTTTAACGATTCTTTGATTTTTGTTTATTGTTTAATTTCCTTTGTGAGTTTTCGAGATTTTTCTGAAAATGTAAACCAAGTGGTTAGCCACTCGACTTGAGACTGGCTAGTTCCACTGCATTAGTTTCGGTATAAATCGAAAATTCGACGTTTGAACATGTAAACTTTCAGTCTTTGGTGGCGCTTCAGTACATTGTATACAATCCATTACTCATTCCATTTTTAAAAAAGACTATTGAGATCTATTCATTTAACAATCACCCTCTCTTCATGCCAAGGGCTTTTCGGTTAAGCAGATGTAAGCATCTTTTTCCCGTGGGTAGTGTCCAAGTTTCAACAACTATGTACATCCCGCCGCTGCCGGATATCGGCGCGCATTGAATGGCAGGGTAGTTATGCAAAGTCACGCGAGGCAAATGGTAAAGTGAGACATGAAAAAAAATTTAAGTCTGCAATCAGCTTCAAAAGTCATGGGAGTTATGTCTCGAAGGCGTATAATACTCTTACAATTCTTTCTCTCTCTCGCCCCCTAATCAATGTTCTGTGTTCCTTTTTGAGCTATATCACACGCCCCATATGTATAGTAAATATATCCTAAAATAACATGAATTGGAGGAGCGGGAAAGGTAGAGAAATATATAACCGTGACAAACTGTCGGTATCCCAGATACTTTTGAAACTGATTGTTTGCTACAGGTATTGCTTTGGAATATCAGTCAACCTCGACCATACAGGCAAATGTTGTCCTTTGTTTATTATTAATAAATAAAGAGGTGCAAACTGCGTTAGCAATGCAGCAATTACTATAATGAGGTGCGTCCAATCTGTTGCTGTAATCAACTCAAAGACCTGTTACAAGTCAACTCGTCGAGTAGAAAACCGACATAAGGGAAGGGGTTACAAGAAAAGGGTTCACACAGTATGAGGTGTCTACAGCTGCGGCACAGTCATCTCGGTATACATTGGCTTTGCTTGCATATTGACTGTCGAAACTTAAGAACGGGTTGTTCAAAAGTTGGACAGAGCTATCCATCGGGTAATGAATTTTTCAATGTTCCTAAAATTGGACAAAAAATTCCCAACTTTCGGTTTTGGCCAACGATATAAAAAAAAAATCTGTAAATATCAACTGTAATGTTATGTTATGAAGATCAATGGAAAATTTCTAGAACGCTACGAAAGTTCAATATCCAGTCGAATGGATAGCGCTATCTATCTTTCGAACAACCGGTTCCAGATGTTGATCTTTATAAACAAATTAAAGAAGATCTTTACGTAATATTTTGCTCCTAAAAGGAAGAAATCTTAGAAACCATTAAAATCCAAATACACTGTTTCTCATTACAATAAATTGGTTTGATCGAGGGTTTTAGATGGAAACCGAGCTTTTCATAAAATATTACAAGCTGCAGCAACATTAGGGGAAGTGAAATCTGAACCTTGCTAATGAAAACAAGCACAGTATTTCGTGACGGCAACAGATCATGTCCAAGTTAGAAAATTAGATGAATGGTATATAATTGGCGATATCAAGTGGTCGGATATTGGTTTATCAACTGACGATTTGATAGGAAACGATTAGCAGTCTTAATCTACCAAAGCCTATGGTGTGAAATTCCATTGTGCCGCCTAGTGCAAATTTACAATGTACAATAAGGCAATCAATTGTCGATTGCGACCATGCCGACTAAATAGCAGATTGATCAAGCTGTAAAACTAGTGTCGAAGTGAAACTGATTTAGCTACCGGAGGGTAGCCGCGCCCTTTGTACCTTCCTTCATGCAAACATAAACATAATATTAGAGACTTTTAATCAGGATGATTACGCGGCAATCATCGGCAGTGACTTCTTAAATGAAAAATTTCTCAAACAATAAAAAGGAAATGAACATAGCAAATTATAATATGTAATTCACGGTGTTCCTGAGTCCCAACACCGTTTTAAACTTGGTGTCCATATATGGTCATAACTGTCGTAATAAACAAAGAGTCACGTTACCTCTCAACAGCCAAAATATTTTATCATCTTAGCAGTAAATCGCATAGAACACATACATATTATCTGCTGTGCTGAGAACTAGTTTGAAACTGTTCTATTTTGGCTGTTTAAAAAGATTGTGATTTTCTACGATATATGGAAAGTTCAACCCACACTTTATTCTCGATCATTTTGGACACAACTACAAACTAAGCACTGTATTATTAGTTAAATCCTAAATTCGATAAGCTTTTTCAAATTTCGATCTAACCAAACTACTCCACAGCAAAATTTCACAGCTTGAATGGCGAAGAAAACAATTTTTCGAAGATTAATGTACTTCCAAACAAATTCTAGATTTGTTAGAATTTGGTCTAATTAGAGAGCCGATTACATAAGGCGAGTTGACTTGTTTCGCCCAGTTGACTCGCTTCCTTCGTGTATTGTCTATTATTGGAACATTTCGATTACATAGAAAGGGAGTTGTCCCGCTTAGTCTAGACTCCGTTTGTAGCTTGCCGAGTTACCCGCTTAGGCGGGACGAAATTTCCCACGTATATAATTGCATTCTGCCGAGTTGACCCGGAAAAGCGGCACGAAAAATCCAGGAACTCGCTCTAAGTAGGCGATTAATTAGCGAATTAAGTACGTTTTTTGTTCTCTAAAGTATGGGCAACGTGAGCAAAATAAATAAATCGGATAAATCAAACACGGCGACAGTATTTCTTTCAAGTGAAGCAAAAACCAATTTATTAAGCGGCGCTTGTCGGAAAAGAAATGGTGAGAGACTTGGGTTTTCGAAAAAAACAGTGACAAAGCAATCAGGACAAAACTTATATTTTGCCTCACGCATCAGCTCGTACACATTCATGACCTGGTTCATAACCATTCAAGGCGTACCCCATTCCTTATTTTCCTAAGCCTTCGCAAATCAGTGAAGTGCCACCAAGAATTAGCTGAATAATGTGAATACGCATAATGCGATACTGACAAACAATTCTTCGGGTATAGTTATTTTCATGCACAGTACTTTCAGAAAAGAGTGACCTATGTCAACCCTACCTTTCCATATCCAGAATTGGCATGACCAACTTTTACCACGGCTGGAAATTTCGGCGTGATTAACTAGAAAACGAGTAAAACAGCAACTGCTTTTGGAAATAATATTGACCGCATTTCCACTCTGAACTTAGCCACATTGAAGCAATAAAATGTCTCAGACAAAGAATATCAACCAAATTTCCAACTTTTTTGTCTGGTGAGCTATATGAACCAAATTAATCAATTCTTTTAATTCGAATATATGATTCAAAACTTGCTATGGTGGAATGAATGAATGAATTAATAAACTTTATTTAACCACGCTACCCTCATCACCCAAGGATGATTTTCATGAGGGGCGTCACACTATTTAGGAAAACAGGCTTAAAACCTGTTCACATTGAAGGCGAGACGAAAGATTGGCCAAGAGGGGACGATGATCAAGATCTCAGCGTGCACAAGTGTTAATTTTTATTTGTAGCGTAGCGTTGTCATATAGAAGCGGGCCATTTTCGTCCCGTCCCGCCTAGGCGGGATCGTGCTTTGATCAACCAAATTATCCTGACATAGTCCTTTTCAATGTCAAAATATAAGAATGTCAACATTTAAAAGATGTAAATTAAAAACGGATTTTAAACTAAGTTGGAATACAAATTTACCATTCAAGTGGCAACAAATTGTTCCGCTCTCTTTGCACTCAAAAGGATCGTGTAGATGAACTTCAGAAACCTGGTATGTATCGTATTCCATGCGAATGTGGTTTGGGGAGACCGGTAGAAATCTTTCAGCACGTCTTAAAGAACATAAGACGAATTGCGAGAGAGCTTAATTTAATAAAGGCGGATTTCCATTCAGTGCAAAATGTCGCGCGATCAATATTTCGCGATCGCTTTCTTTTGAATTATCAGCACCCAAGCGGAACGCATCTCATTAGATGTGGTTCAAAGGACACATTTCCAAAGAAAGCGATCGCAAAATATCGATCGCGAGACATTCTGCACTGAATGGAAATCCGCCTTAAGTCCGCCGTAGCTCATCACGCATGGACTTACGATCATTGCATAAAATGGAATGAAGCAACCATTTTGGCGAATGATACAACTCAGAATGTATGATGAATGATAAAGAAAGAATGATAAAGAAAGAAAGAATGAAATGAGAAAGAATGATAAATACAATTTTTCTCGTAAAATGAGAGAGGCTATTGAAATATTCGAACATAAAACTATAGATCAAGAGGGAAAGTCACTAAATAGTAGCCAGATCTTTGTCTTGGAAGCGCGCGTTAATTAAAACAATTACAAGCGCAAGCAAGCAGATCACGACAATTGTGCTTTAAAAAGAACGTCTGAATCTTTCGCGTTAGTTGCACTGACGAAGGTCCGGGTTGACGGACCGAAACCTTTCCAATAATAAACATACGAGGTGTACCTTCAAACTAAATCTTACGTAGATGTAACGTAGTTGCGCCCAACAGTGGACTAAGACTGCTCTTCGAAGGTATTACCATGGACATAGACATGGTATTACAACTGTATTCAGCTAATATGTGGGGGTACACCGCCCCCCGCCCGCCCCTTCAGTCACGCCACTGGTTTTCACCTTAAATAAATCAAATGTTGACACAACATTGGGTGAAGATGAAGCCCCATTCTTCACGTTTGCTACCCTGCCACATTTTTTCGGCACAATATACACCCAATAAACTCTCCGCTCGGGAGGTTCGAAGGATATTGTCCCGAAACTCTCTCGCACCGAGTTTTTTGATTACCTAAGAAGCACTAATGTTATGTTACCGTTTGCGTGGCGCAATCTCAGTGGCATTGCAAATCTGGTATTTCACAAAGCCGTAAGAACAACAATCTCGTATTATGTCATAATCCGTCTAAACATGCTGTGAGAATATTCCTTCAACAAATTGTGCACTTATAATATATATTTTTAGACAGAGAAATATGTGTGAATGCCATCACCTCTTGCACAAATCTAGTCGCAAGGTAAAGTATTACGAATAACTTTAGTTTTACACCTTTTATGATGTGTGATAACTATACGCAAGTTCTTCACGTGTACTGTCACGCAATAATATCATGTGAATATAACTGCAAAATTCACAAGTAGCTCATGACGAAAATCGAAAAGAACGAGGAAAAGAATACAAAGACCAATTCCAACTATACATAGCTGTAAAACTTGTAATGTATATCTACCATAGCATAAAGCTGACTAGTATGTAGGCTTCATATTCCTTGTAGCTAATATAGTTTTACCATAGTATCACGGGCCATTGAAAAACAGTGCAATTACTGAATGGTTACCGTGTATAAATAAATTTTAAATAAAAATAAATGAATAAATAAAATAAATAAACGAAGTCCGTCATCGCAGTTCAAAGGAGCATCGTGAAACACAGTAAAACTGCAAAGCTTGGTCGCGAAATGTTATGAGAAATGCAGATAGTGTAGCCCTACGAAATTTACAAATTTTGCGTATTTTGTATTGCGTGCAGACAAAATAACCATTTTTGAGGTAAAGGTCGCTTTCCAGTTACGCATTTTTGACACGCACGTAGTAAACGCACGTAAAAGTTAAGATTGTTGGAAAACCTATCTTATAAACAATCGCCAGAAGAAACGTCTAGAATGTTGAATTCTAAATAAGCACGTGTCTGCTTGTTCTTGTGTTTTTAAAAACTAGAAAACTTTGAAGGATTAGCTACGTGCGTGTCAAAAACGCGTAACAGGAGAGCAGCCTTTACAGTGGTTATTTTTCCGCGCGTAATACAAAAGTATACAATATCTCCGCAGTTTACAACATTTCGCAATTGAACTTTGAAATTTTTGTTATTTTAGGATGCTTTTTCAAGCTGTGATGATGAATATCGTTCTTCTTGCCTTCATTAAAATTTAGTCGAATAGCTGGATGGTGTAAGATTTCAATTAGAAGTTTTGCACTCCACTTTTAGAAGAACTAACTCAAAAGCTACGAGTTTCCAAGAAATATCGAAGTTGCTGAAAAAATATCCGAATTTAGCTTCCTTTTCTTTTGGAGATTAGGAATTTTAACCAGACCCAACATTCACCAATGATGGCGATGTTGAACGAAAAGTTTGAAAGAAATTGAACTCGATTCAACATCGTTGCAAAAGTATATCCAGCATTATAGAACTGCATGCAGTATAGTGTATCCACTATGGTATTTACATAGGTAAACATTTTGAACACAAAATGTTGGTCCGACATGCATGCTGCATTCATTCAGACAGACTTTAACTGCCATTTCATGATCAGAGGTAGCTTATTTTGAAGTTTGGGTACTTCAAAAGATCAAATTTATGTAACTGCCAGTTTATTAGGAAAATTTAACGGTGCTATTATAAGTATTTCAATTGTTTTTCAAATTATTTTTCCAAAACTTCGTCGATTTTTTTGTATACATCTAAGTAGCTACATATGACAAGGCTTCTGGTAAAGGACTAACTCTGCTTTCCCCCGAGGACCTGGTAACTTACTTGGGACCTTCTAACACTGAGCATAGATACCACAAATTAAAAAACAAAACGCTCTTTTTAATCCGACTGACACGTTACGAATTTCACACTGGTAGTTGGGGCAGGGAAGTTCGCTCGGAAGTTCGTAAACCAGACGTTCCCCTGTCAGGACCGACTCAAAACCAAACACATGCGAGCTATTTTTAAATGATGACAATAACGTGCATATATTATTTACGTCTTTAATCTGCTGACATTTTCCAGTTGTGCATTAAAAACCTTTCGCAATTGAGCTAAAGTTGTGAGGACAAAGTCCGTGTTTCGTAACATATGTTATCATCCAACACAAGGTATCATACGATACCCCTACATGATGGCCCATCTTGTGAATAGTGTTGATTTGACAAAATATTGATTTCGTGATTATGTTTAAGGCTGGGTCGTACATGATATCTGGGAACGTCGATGAATCTCAGTGAACCTCCCATGCACGTCATTAGCAAGGAGCCTGTTGTGCATTAATTTATATTTGCACTAAACTGCTGTGATTAAACGCATACCCTACAACGTGAACACGCCTTCACAGCGCAGTGGGCACATGGCGAGCGAAAATAAGCAATTGAAATTGTGAGTCGTATCAGTTAGCGATCAAGAACCGGTGAACAAGCATATTGTCAGGAAGTGTTAGGAATCTATATGAAACATCCATGGAATGCAATGGGGTGACATCATGGAATGAAGACAAGGCAATACAGTGGGTTATCAATATAAGTATCAATTCATATAGGCGTATCCGGCAATACACGCCCTTCTGAAGAATGAAAAGCGCACGCCGCACGTAACTTAGCTAGGTTCATTGACGGTATAGTTACTAATAAACTGTTGGGTACCTTCTTATAATAGTTCAAGTTTTTACACGGTTTCCAGTGGAGAGAAAACAAGAAAAGTCACCAGTACGCATACAGTTGTGCTATTCAGCGGAGTTTTTCTTGAATTTGTAACATGCACAATGTGAAAGCAATTTGAAATAGCTCACAGTTTGTAGCTAATGATGAAATCTGTTACCTTGTTAAGCAACTTTGCCGTAAAATGGGTGGGTTGTGATAATGAAGGAGGAACATAAGCACCGCATGGTGTGCGGATTTAAAGCACGCACGGAATGTCTAAACTATGCAAGTATAGAACAGTTCTGTATCACGGAAGAACATTCGACGAACCCAATTAGAACTGACGACACTTCTTCAGCGCTATCTCAGATTCAGCTCCGTGTTATCTTGAACTTATATCGGGATTTTCGACGCAAATAACTTGTAGCCGTGCCAGCCCAAGTGTTTCTATTTGCGGGTTAATCCTCAACAGGCTATTAAATGGCTGTTCATTGGAAATGCATTTGACACTAGATAAACATTAGGATGCAGAAAGATAATTTTCACCATCCCAAGCTCTGACTGATTAATTGTACGCTATGAAAGTAGGGTTTGGTGCGTTCACCAGTGGCGTTAACCTTTAAACAAAGTAAAATCACAAAAATACGCAAATCAACTACATGACAAAGGAGATATTCTCGTTTTTGCCCCGCGGCTTGTCCTAGAATTCGGTAGTACGATGTTAAAACAATTTCGCAGCCTAAGTAGTTGACGGCATGCATGTGAGCTTTGTAGAAGTGTCAAAAGCAACGATGTCTAAGAAGCTTCTAGTCGCCGTCGAAGGGGCGCTTTACTGCAAACTCTTAGAATGCTTCCTCCTTGCACTTTCTAGCGATTAACGTATCTGAAATCCCAAGAATTTGGCGAAAGTATCTAAAAACTCCCAAATTTTTGCAACACTCTATTCATTTTTCAAAGTCTGACAAATATTGGAGCTGTTTAGGACAACAATCGAAAGGTTTTTTCACGCAAAAAATCGTATTATCAATAGGTTTTTTTTGTGAGCTATTTTTTAGACGACCTCTGTCGACGCTTGTTCGTAGCACTTTGTGCTACAGCATGATACAGATGTGCGACAATTCAAAACATGCAAACGTGCAATAATAATTACTAGCTAGCCAATAGAGCCATCGGCGAAGAACTAGAAAAAAATAGTCAACCATAGGCAGAGGCTTTTTTTGCGGAGAGTGCTAGTAAATGCAGTAAAACTAAATCTAAAGTCCTACAAATTGCGCTGCAGTTCTCGACCTCGAAACGGTCAGTCAAAACAATATGAAATTATTTACCATGCTGTCGATATATTTTGATAGCTTCTGTCTCTGAAACAGTATTGTCTGGAGTTGGTTTACTTAACCTTTGAAAAACAAATTCGCTTATACCAAAAATATCTCTAGTCTTTTCAAAATCTGTATTTCAGCAAAAATGCGTGTGCAGCTCACATGTTCGTGACGCAATCGTTGTGGAATTAGAAATATTTCGCGCAATAACAATGTTTTATTTAGAAATCCAGGTATACGAGTAGATACGAGGGTTTCAAGTAGCAAAAGTTCTAACGGGCAGCAAAAATGCGGCACTCGACTCGACTCGACCTTGGAGGGTCAAACCGCATTCTTGAATTGAAACGTAATTGAGATTATTTATGGGCCAACGGATCTCATTAAGTACTTAATTGCAAGCTGACAACCCTCGAAGCAGTTTGGGACTGCTGTCATAAGATCTCCTCCCACAGACCCCTTAAGAAATCCATAAAAAGCGGAGCGTACAATCGCGTAATCGCAAACACACACTGGTAGCTAAACGATTCGCGCTGATGAACACAATCCTAGAATGCGACATACACAAATCATGCCTGGACGATCATCAGGGACGATACTTTTTCAATGTTTGGTTTTGTTTGCATGCTTCGCAAGCACACTGATGGCGTGCTCGTGTCAGAGATATCATCCGCAGGAGCATTTTTGTCGAGATGATTATGGTAAGTCCCAATGAAGTTCTATTTATTTACCATACACGAACCACGCACTTTATACCCATGCTGTTATAACTAGATAACATAGAATTAATTTGTTTGCACCGAACTGGTTAAATTTTAAATTTCTGTGACTTCTCTGTGTATAAAGCAACTATAAACAGTGGACCTGATCGTAGTACGAACTATACAGACCTTTGCTGTAATAGTATAATAAATCGGAAGCCTCCGCAATCTTGTAGCATTAAAGTTCCTAATTGTTGAAAATTTGTGGCGTATAGAGAGAAAGCCAGCATAATCGGAGGACTTTATACGTTAACGGCCTTCATCATAAGTATATACGTTGGAATGACGGTACATGGGAAACATATGACTATCATTTTATATACAATCATGATATGGTCATTACTTGGTTACTGTATACAATTATTAAAGATACACTGTTGTAGAAGAATCCAGTACAGGAATAATTAGTTCACACGCGTGGGTGTTCGGCTCATCAATTGATCAACACAAAACTGCAACATCCTAGATTCCAATTTTTGGCAAAAGTACAAGTTTGATTCAATTTGAGTGAGCGATTATAGTTTCTAATTACCTTAATTGTTGTGAACATGCAGTTAGCTTTCAATTACGTAACGTAGATATAATAGCAGTTATAATTAATTAGAGTTTAGAATAGTATAATAATGAAAGTTTCACGCAATTAGTGCCACACAATACAGTTAAGTGCACGCAAATATTATTTTCGGATTTTGTCCTTATATGTCAATATGATGGGAAAATGAATTTAAGAAGTGCAATTTTAAAGTGGTCTAAGAAGCTCAGCCGTGTGCAATCGGCATGATTGTTAAATATGGTGATGCGTAAAGCATCATTTATAGTTCTTTTAGATTGCTCCGGATTATCCAATCCTCGCCATTTAACGGTTGAGTATCATACATGGCGCAACGCACATTGTGATATATTCATTTTACGACCAATTTTACAGTTCTTTAAGAAGGTCGTTCACATTGTGGTATAACGAAACCGTAATTTTAGTGAACAGCTTGGTTTAGTTTTGTTCTGAGTTACACTGTTTTGCTGAGTCAATTTGAAACATTCTGTACTTTAGCATTCTTTGTAATAACTGAGTATTATCGTGCCATGGAAATGTTTCCTTGAAGGTATCTATAGCCGTTTCATTGTTTGTCGTTTTGAGTAAGTCGTCTTGGCCTTAGCGTGATGGGAACACCAAGACATCACCACCGTAAATCGTACTGTACAAGTGATATGTCGTTTGAGTAATAGTATTACAAACTTTGCCTGGTGAAGTCGCATTTGTCCAGCGTTTTGCTCGTCGTCTTCGCCCTCGTGCTCCGCGTATTTGGTTCACAATTAAGGAAGTTGACGAAGATCCGAGTGACAGCAGTATGGTATTCATTTATACATGCTAATTGTGATAGTCATTCGGCAATCAAATTTTTGTATTTTTATTTTTTTTGTCCCTGAAATTCATGTACGTGTCATATATAAGTTCACGATCATATTAAGCACACGTGTGACCTTCAAAAAGTGTAAATTATTGCCTGCAGTTGTTAGAAGTCTACCTTGGTGTACTCGCATCGCCAGAACGCTTAGTACATTTCACAGAAACCGCGTGCGCGGGATTATGTAACCACATGCATAGACAATTGTAACACTACTTGTTCAGCAAGTTTGTTACGACATTAGTTATGTGGTCATGATTGCATGGATAAGATGCATTGACTGTTTTAAGCGATTTCCTTTCTTTGTCGTGTTTACTTTTCATTTACCGCTGTTGTTCGTCTTAAAGCTTATATCTACGTACATAGTTTCCCACGTTATAAAGCAACCATATCTGCACACAGTAGTAAATTTTGACGTTTGCCTTTAGTTGTACGCCCAACTTTATTCAGTAACTATCTTGTGTTCGTCCAAAGTCGTGCTAGTTTGGTAAGAGAGTGTTGAAAATTCCTATTTCTCGCCCCAAGTCAGCTGCAACTGTTGCTAATGTTCGTTAAAAGTGTTTCGTTGAATTGTGATGTAATAAAAAGTTAGAAGAGTCGATACGAGTCTTGTTTATTTTAACCACTGTGACTTGATTGGGTGGCAGGAAAAGACCCCGAGAACGTTGCTAGGTTCCAGCGTAGAGCACAACCCCTGAGAAAAGTCTAGTAACAATTTATACAGTGTTTATCAGTGATATACATTTCAATTTCCTTTCTGCACGTATCACAAAATATAAAAAATTTGCAAACTTCACGCGACTGTAGTTTTGTCGCATTTTTTTCAGCATATTTCGCAACCTGCAAAACTGGCAATTTTATTAGTTCTAATTAGATTTTCTCTCCAGCTGTGGAGATTACTTTTATACGGAGCCCTGTAGGGGACATAAAGATCCGCGCTACATTTTCAGGCATATTTAAAAAACAACTCGACAATTTTTCTTAAATCGTGAAATCCGCTCTACTTTTTCTAATGTCCAGCGTTTTTTGTCGAGTTTGTTGCCGAGTTTTTTGTCGAGTTTGTTGCCGAGTTTTTTGCCGAGTTTTTGGTCGAGTTTGTTGCCGAGTTTTTGGTCGAGTTTTTTGCCGAGTTTTTGGTGGAGTTTGTTGCCGAGTTTTTTGCCTAGTATTTTGCCGAGTATTTTGCCAGTCGAGTTTGCTGCAGTGAACTCAGTAAAACTGGAACGATATTACCGAAATCAGTAAAGTGTTCACAGCGCGGTTTGGAATGCAAAACACACGAAGCAGTTTGATTAAACGTTTTCAAAATTCTTTTTAGTCACGTGGACAAAAGCGTTGATCATTTTAGTCACCTGATTTTGTTGTTTTCAAATCTTGAGC
>JAODVM010023227.1:0-19631 GCA_025400095.1 Phenganax marumi
CTGTTGTGCCATGACAAATTTATCTGAGTCCATTGTTCCTTTTCAATAAGACAGTACAGCTATTCTAAAAGTTTTTACATAGCAAGCATATAGGCTGTCCAATAAAACTTTCACTACTGTTTCATACATGAAGGGCAAAACCATTCACCTTCAGGCTCTTCGTTTAGTCCAATACAGCTCATGTGAAACCACTGAATAGAACAAGTAGATTTGTCACAACCAATCAAAATTGAATCAGGGATGTCCTCCTTGCAAAAGCACCAAGTACCTTCTTCATCATTACTACATCCATCCAATTCCGATGACTTACAACATTGCTTTAAAAGTTCAGGAAGGACCCCTTTCTTGTAAAATGTGATAGCCTTTGTAACATTAGTAGTCCAAAAGTCTTCATCTGGAAGTAATCTTTCTATAAACAGGTCTTTCTCAGTCCATACCACAAAATCACAGTAAGCAGCTTCTGTGACAAATAATTGGCACTGGACTTGATAATAATAACAATGACTACTGTTCAGATAAAGTCTATTTTCATCCATTTGAACACAAAAATTTTTGTCTGTCGATGCTGCATCAAGAATAGTAGTATTTCTGTGTTTATAAGGGCACTTAACTTCACATATTCCAACACCACAACATTCGCAAATGACTATGCCATCTGGTGTTGCCCCTAAGCATGGCCACTTAAGATTTATGTGGAGTCCACAATCACACACAGAAAGATTTTGATGGTCCTCAGCAATGGTAAAAGAATAAGCTTCAATTGCTTTACCTTCATTATCTTGTCCCCACCTGGTTGCCTCTGTGGTGAATTTTAGTGCTTCTGGATAACAAAGACTTTTTACCAAACTTCGTGATATTTTATCTTGCTTTGCATGGCAAACAGACTTAAATTTTGAAGCAGTAACCCTTCCTGACCTCTGATGATACCATAGCTTTGAAGACGACTGGTCCCTGGTACCATTTTCCACAGCTTTGGCTTCAACTTCATTGATGGCAAGGCCTTCAAAAACCTCATCAATTTTTTCTAGGGACTCATTTAAGGTTACCATAGAATACTTTTCTTCAAGCTGCTCTGGAATAGATTTTGGAATATTTTGGATGCCTTGGTGTGGTTTAAATTTCTCATTATAAGGAGGAATTAAGGATAATACTGCAGACTTTCCAAAGCCAGAAATATCTTTAAAAAATTGTGTTTGATCTAGTGCAGAAGTCTCTTCCACCTTGGGTCTTTTACAAAGTGTTGGTTGTTTTGACTTTGGCTGACTGATCTCTTTTCGACGTTTACCAGCTGAGGATAGGTCCATATCGCTCATCGGCAAGTAAGGTATCTCCTTCACATAGGTAGGCATAATCCACTTCCCCTTCTCTTGTGTACATGTTGTTGAATCTCTCATTTGAACACCAGCTTGCACAGCAAATAAAAGAGCACCAACGTGTGAGCACGCCTCACAAAGACCAGCCATGCAATCGCAGTGAGGTGTGACAACTTCACCATTCATTTCGGCAAGGAACCATGGCCTAAGTGGAGTTTCTCTGGCCCTCTGTGAATGATTGACTCTCGCCGTTACAACAACTCTTTTAGTTCCACCAACTGGCTTGGTAAATATAGTGTTCACCCACCCAGACACAAAGAAATTGTACGCGTCCAACGATTTGTAGGCCTTCATCTGAGATCCAGTAGCCCATGAGGTTTCAAGTACAAGATAGTTAACGATATCTGGGTAATGGATGCTTGGAAAAGTTGTCTTGCCTTCGAAAAAGTCACTTTTCTTCATTAGATACGGATCGAAACCGCACATGACAACTTTTTCACGATATCTCGCCCTTGCAGGGTCTTTAAGTTTCAAATAATAGTCCGAAAAAGCAATACTATTTTCAGTCACGCTAATCGACGCCATATTGCTCGCTTCGTTGGTCCACCAGCATGGCCGTTTTACGATTACGTAATGCTATTTTACATCTTTACACATGTGATTGCAAACCAAGAATTCGACCTAAAAACTCTAATTGCAAAGAGAGACAACGCAATTTTAACAATTAAAGAACTATTTGAAGAATTTGAAGAAATTCACAACTTAGAACCACAGCTGGAACGTTTAGAAAACACATTTAAGATTATTGAATCAAAGTACCGAAACATCAAAAAACAACAAGAATTAATTGCAGACAAGTTAGTGGAAGACGGCGAGATTGATGGAGAACAACTTTCAGCGAATAGAAAGGTTGGTGAGAGCTTGAAAGATCAATATCTCAATGTCGCCAAACATTTTGCAGCTTATCAGAAGAAATTCAGCCCACCAGTTTCTGTCAGTGGTACAGCATCTGACTCTTTGGAGGCCATGACATCGGCTATTACAAAAATGGCTGAGGTGTTACAAAGCACCAAGGCAAGCCCAAGTGGATTGGAGAGATTAGCTGTACCAACTTGGGATGAGAGTCGAAGAAACCTATGCTACATGGAAGAAAGAATTCAATCATTGGATGGGCAAATACGCCCAAGATAAAGGCGAACAACTGCAACGTTTCAGAAAGACGATGCCAAAAAACTACTGGTGGACGGACCAAGTCAAAACTTGTAAATCTATCGATCACGCATGGGAAATCCTTGACATAGAATTTGCAAACAAGCGAAAACTAATGGACGAACTGTTATAAAGAATTAACAATCTTAAAGCAGTCAAAGGTGATTCAAAGTCATTAACAAGATATGCTACCCAAATTGCGACCTTTGTGAACGACATGGAAGATAACGGATGTCATGTCGCAACATCATCGGAAGCTCCATTTTTCATGTCACAACTTTTACCAAAGTTAGATCCAAAAGACAATGCAGAGTTTGGGAGAGAGATGAAAAGGAACAAGAAAGAGGAAACGATTCCAAATCTGATGGAATGGCTCCATGAAGAAGCTAGTCTCAGATCAATGGGGAGGCATGAAGCTGAAGATCCTGACGCAGAGCGAAACCAGCAACGGGGAGGTTCGCTGTAATAGAATTTAATAGAACAATCTAACAAAAACGTGTTGGGAGGACCCCACAAGAAATTTTAAGCCAGCCAACATTCAGAAATGCACCTAGTAAGCTTCAATTTACATGATTAAGGAACAATGAAATTGCCCCTCAATATGGTAAGTTGTTCCCTATTTTGGTACCTCTATCTGCCTGATTATATAATGATAATGCATTTATCTACAGTGTGTTTCAAAAAAAACGGGAACGTATATTTATGCATTCATTTCAAATTAGTTTGATGCATTTCAAATTCAGTTAAGCTGCGTCTCCTTAAAGCAAAAAAATTTAGGTGATCAAAACGCAGTTTTAAAAAGTTTCCGGCGAAGAAAACATTGATATTTTTTACGTACTACCATGCGAGCTGTTCGAAATGAATCAAACTAATTTGAAAATCATGCATAAATTAGGTTCCGTTTTTTGAGACAACCTGTATAATATTGAAGTTATCTGTAATAAACCCATGCTATAGGACGGTGAACATGCCAAGCAGTTTCTGAACAGAACTGAAGATGTTTTAACTGAAGTCACTGGAATATCAAGTGAAATATCACGACTACAATGTTCTTTAAAAGAGGTAAGAAGATGAGGTATATAATTGCTTTCCTGGCCATTTTTTCTTGAGTTTGTATTAGGACCATGGTCGTCATGCAATTTAATTATATTATGCATGTGCGTGTAATTTTCCTTGTTTTTGGAAAACTACTTACTATCATACTTTAACCAAAGTGCAATCGAAATCTTCTCAAGTGACAAAAATGTAAATGCGATGACGACTTGTTGATTTGAACGCGGTGATTTGCAAAAGGACCTAAAGATATCAAAATTAAGCCGAAGCAAAAGCCTAAAGCCTGTCTTTCATAACATACCTACTTTTACTGTCCTACCATTTGCCCGTCATCAATTTTACCGATTAAAATTCGCAAAGGCTTTTAAGAAAACCGCCGTAGAATTCCGAAAGTAGCGGCCCTCAAGGAGGCCTTAGGGCCTTTTTTATTTCGTGTTGATAAAATGCGTTATAAGAAGAAATGTTAAGTCTTCTTTAAATACGAACCCTTATCCTGAGCATGCGTATACAATATCGTACATGTATACTACAGTCTTTAAATTGTTTTCTCTGATTGTTCACTTTGAATATCAACAATATTTTCTGTTGAATATAGTAAAATGCATGCGTTTGAAACATAAAGGCAACACTTTCTCGAAAGAGTTGCTAATGTTGGAGAGCACTAAATGTTGATCAATGATGCTTGCCAGTTATCGAAGAACTTTCTTAATTTCAGATATCTTCGGGCGTTCCAAATGCTCCAGCTGACTTAATTCGTAAGAATTCAGACTTGAATAAGAAACAAAACTTTCCGTACCTGCACGTGGTTGTGGTTGGTACAAGCTGTCTTGTGCTTGCAGGACTCGCTGCGATTTGGCTGAGAAAAGGTGCCGAGACGTAGCCTAATATTAAGATATTTATTTTAGATTGCACTTCGTTAAAGAAAGCATATTAAAGTTATTTTAAAAAAGAAAGTGAAAATCATTCTTCATAGCAAAAGAAGTTTTGACAAATAAATATTTCGGGCTTATGCATGCATGCCTTGTATTTATTCTACTTTGTCAGTTTTCGAGCTGTTTGCTGTAGTTTTGAACGTGTAAATTCCTTGTAAGTAATGGAACTATTGTTAGCTATGAGGCTCGACTGCTGGTCATGCTATTCTAGTAAACCTGCGTTGCATGCATAAAACACAGTCGAACCTCTTTAATTCGGACAACAAAGGGAAACAGGCTATGTCCATTTTAGGCAGGTATCTGCATTAACGAGGTCTCATGACCACTATATTTAGCCAACTTTACTTAGCAATTTCACATTGTTTTCTTAGTGCTTGAGGCATGGGAAGTTATATTTCATGAAAAACATGACTGTTAGTTATCAGAACAGTCATCCTATTTATGCGTTGCAGTAGAGTTCTCTGACCCCATTAGCGTCTTTTGTTAAGTCATCTGGAGCATTCTTCGGTCATAGCGCATCCTGTCCCAGAACCAGGGGAGGCCTAGATCTTAATACGACGTTACACGAAAAATAAAGACCCCGTAATTACAAATAACTTGTGAGACTCTTGTTTGTCTTACTTGCTCCGGTGTTTTACCAAACAAAGACTATGTATGATTTCAATTGCTCTTCCTACCTCTGCTTTTACCATGGTAATGAGTAGGGCCACTTTAAGAACAAGTCCTGCATTATTTGTGAACTCAATTGTTCATTGATCGTCACAAAAAAGGCCTATATATTTTGTTTTATACATGAAGTTACAGAATACATTAGCTAGTTCAAGTTGTTCCATGTAGATCCTTGTAGCATGCATGTGGGTACAAATTGTCTATTCACTTAATTGCTCCTTGATTGTTACAACATTCGCTTACGCGCTTCCTTTTGTGCTTGAAGTCTTTTATTAGCTTGTTCCAGCGTGTTCTAATCTATTTCTATCATTTAATGCATGTGGGTGCAAGTTTGACCTAATGCCGAGTACATCGTAAACTGGTTACTCCAGGAAATATTAACACTGCACCGAATCATCGTTGCTGCTTGCGTACAATGACGATGACACACTTATCATGGCGATGCAGGTTTTTTATAGTGTACATCAAAACACATGAAGCGACATGAGCCAAAGGCATATTATGATTTTCTTGAATCACTCGTCTGCGAAAAAGCAACGGCCCGATTTATCTCGAGGTTACTCGACGCACTGCTGCTTTTCGCAGGCTGTAAATTTAAAGCCCAAACAGACCGAACGCGATTCCACAAGGTGGCGCGAATTTCCAGTTTTTAAAATTGACTAGGACCGTCAGTGGAAGAGAATTTTGCAAGATATGCAGAGTAAAGAGCTAAAATTGTTAAAGTGCTTCCGAATACTTGACAAATATAGAACACGATTAAAGTTAAATGTAACTGAAAATGGAAAATTCTTCGGTGTGGGTTGGCCTGGAGGTGTTACTTTTGATGAATAATGTATAAAATTTGAAAGCACGTTTTCCAATTTGCTTCTGGCAAATGTTGTAGTTTCGCAAACAGCATTCTTCTATTGAAATTAGCCCAGTCTTATAGCAACTGTCTCTGTAGGTCAGTCGACAAAACGCTGCAGTGGCATCACACAGCCTCGGCTCAAGATTACATTTCTGAAAGTGGACGTGTAGTTGTATATTTCTTAGCTGTTCCGCGCACGATCTGTAAATTGTTTACACTAGTACTCTGCTCTGCTTGATGTCCCCATCAACTAATCCCATACAATCATATTATGGTAGTTTATTAATTTGTCAGTGTTTCATCACTTTCATGGTACATAAATTGTGACTAAAACTTCCTTTGGTGTTGTCTCAGGATGTGCTATGTGTAAATATAGTTTAAGTACGTGCTGCTTTGTCCTAGTGTATATCCTATACTGACCCACTCTTCTCACGCTTTCTCAGTCATTTTATTTTTTTTAGTTATACCTTCAGGCTACTGTTGTTTTTTATTTATTTAAAAAGACAACTTTTTAAAGTACTTGGACACGCATACTTTAAGATAGCAGTGCCATTGTATGGGTGGCTATTCAAAAACATCTATTGTAGAGAAAACTCCCTTGCGAGAATTGAAAAAGTCCGACCTTACTCGACTGTGTTTTCCTGCAAGCCGCGTATACATGAATAAACGCAATCTCACACTCTGCCACTTAGTCGGCCTTTTTAGCCTCTATTTTATCCAAACTGAGGGCCACTTTGTACTGTCCACATCTCCAAAAAAGTCGAAACCACGCTATTCGCCATTTTTAGTAGAAAAGATATGGGCGAGCTTTAGGTACGCGGTTGTATATACCTAGCTCGAATACTCAACGATGATACATCTGAGTCACACTGCACAGACATGGCCGTACTTCAGTGTCGATTTCTGGCGGAAGGACGTATACTATAGTTGCACTTTTTGGGACTGCTGTTGCAAAGTTATTAAAAATGTATGTATTGTTTGTACGCTCGACAGTGGTTTGCCTTCAACATTGAAATGTCCAAAATTTAGAAATTGTTTAAAAAGGTGCATGCAGACCTCATGTACTTCCCTTCCCAGGCTACGGTCAATGAAGTCTTGATGAAGTATGCAATGCAGGGGTTCAAATGTCTTTTTAGACAACAGCTGCCAATTTAGGTAAATCTGAATGGCAAAGATTTTTGTTTGTTTGCACTACATAGCTATAACTTAATTTCCTTGTTTCTGTCTGTCGCCCATCTCCTGTAAGTTTTTTTCTTTGCCATGTGTTAATTTCGTGATTCCGTCATGCCATCCTATTTCCGTATTTGTCTGGATTTGTTGCTAAAAGGTTTAATAGTCTTCTCATGGTTTCCTGCATAACCGCGCCACATTCCAAATTAAGTTTTATTCACAGAACTTTCAGGGATGCAGACATCGAAAACATCGAAAAGACAAAGCCAAATTTTGTAGTAATAACTATAGTACGATATCAGTCAGGTAGCTTATTGTCATCTTTTTTGCGAGCACATACGAGTAGATCTTTATCCCGGTAAGAGTAAAGCGGAGAAGAATTTTGAAATAAAAACTTTGTAGCCTGTGCGTCCTTTTAATTAAGCCATAGCCGCTTTGCCCGCGCGGACAAGTGTACATTGTTAAATGTCAATCCACCGAGCTCTATATATTAACAAATATAGATAATAGAGCTCAGTGATCAATCCTCTGCATCGCATTTTATAAAATTCACGCTCCACCCGCGCGGGCAAAGCAGCTACAATAGTAGATGGCTTAACAGCTGACCCTGGTTCTGGATTACCATGTTCAACTTCGCTGCTGAATGCTTACGCACTTGCAGCCTGGTCCAATAGCCCGGACGAGGCTGAAAAAGCTATGCACACGCATTGACCACGTATGCACGAAACGTTCATGTTGCTTCAACCAGCAGACACAGACTTAAAAAAGAAGAAAGTTGAACTCCAGTTGCAACATGCATCCATGCAGCACGGTTCATGCAAGGCAGGTAGCTCTACACATTGCAATGTTTGTCCACAATTCTTATCGTGCTCTATGCACAAGTTGAGCATTTAAATTTCGCCATTTTGTTTGATTTGCAAGAGATATAGAATTCCGCTCTTCGAAACTGCTGTAAAATTTGTTAGCTTTCCAAAGTTTCCGAAAGTAGCGACCCCGCCGAAACTGGAAGTCCCACTGGAACAGGTCACACTCCTGCAAAATATGTTGTATTTAGTTCCAAACGTATGTTCATCAGTTCATGCTCAAGATATCGTGTGTTCGTCTTAAATGAGACTTGACTTTCTTTTTTAACACAGTTTAAACAACCCGAAAGCAACGGCTCTCAGTAAGTAGCAAGTCCACTCGGAGGTAGCGGGTGCCGCTACTTCCGAAAGTCTGCTGTATGACGTCACCAGAAGCTTTAAGCACGCAACAAAGACGATCGTTATAAAAAGGCTCAACGAGTAAATGCTTTGCAGGATTATTTTCGGGTTTGGAAATAATTCGACGATTGCAGTAATTTTAGTTTGCAAGATGATTGTATAGAATGATTGAAGTACTCTAGTAATGGGTGCAGCTGCAACGTCAGTTGCATGAAAAATTGCGTCTTTATGCGTTACGACTTTGTTAATTTCTGTGGCAAAAAATGGTAACAGACTATAACAGACTAATATTTTGAAGTTCGGCTTAGAGCGACATATTGAGAATTTCCCCCAAATTAACTGTGAGATAATTGCCATTAAACAATGTCAACGAGTTTGAATAAAGGCGATTGATATCTTACGGCTTTAGCCCACTTTTCAACCTCCTAGATATTCCCTACATCAGATTTGATCCTGTTTCTCTGATTTCACTGATTTGTCCTATCATACTGTTGCTCGTTTACGCGACTCAGATAACTCAATTGGCAAGTATGTATCACTTTGTTAGAGAATTAAAAGAAAGTTTTGTCGAAAGTTTTGCATCAACAGTCGCTAATTAGCGGCTTCATGATAAACTACAATGTTATCTATAAACCCTCAGGTTTCTTTAGAATAAAGATTGTACACAATGACACAGAAAGTTGCAAGGCGCCGTTAGATGTTCTACACGCCTACCGTCCAACTTGCATTGTTTAGAAAAAACCGACTGAAGGCCTTCGGAACATTAATCTTCAATGGAGAAACCATTAAAGGATTAATTCTTATATTATAGAAAATAATGTGGCTGTTTGGTAGGGAAAACGGCAAAGTTCAAACTAGGCAAAACAATTCACAAAGCTATCAATTGGCTCATTTTCTTAATTATTATTGTAGTGGTTGTCGTCTGTTTCGTAAGGAAAAAACCTCGCCCAAATATTTCAAATGTTTGAATTTATCAACAAACTTTGACATCGAAAAGGATGTGATCTTTAAATCCCTATGAGAGTAAGCCTACATAAGACCACAAACCGCAGTGCACAAACAGACCATTTAATTGATATATAGAGCCTATGTTTATTGCTTCTATCCTATGCATGCAAACGTTATCAAAATTACATTGGCGGAACGCGATGTGAAAATGGAAACTTGATGCAGAGATTCTTATATCTCGTTGTAACCAGAGGTTTGAAGGAAACTTTTCCTGCCTGTGAAATGCTAGTATGCATTTTCTCTCTCTGTTTTCGTGTTTTCCCGACCTTTAGACTTTTCTGCTCACTGTCATTTGTAACTTTAACGAAATCATTATCATTTTTTCGATCGTTAATTGGCACTTAAGGATAAGCTTAAGTTTAAATTTGTTAATCGACAGTAATCAACGAGCGTATCCCACTTTTCCTGCGAGCTTAAGTGTTCGTCATTTTAAACTGTGCTTGTCTGCAACGCGCACTCATTGCCGTGTGATCAAGCTAAGGACATCGTCATGAATCTGCTCCGCTCAATTCTTATTTTGGTCATAATTCTCTTATCTAATAATCTTGTCATTCTCTCAAATGGTCATTGGATGTAAGTAGCAAAATCTTTATCTACAGAAACAAATACTGACGATTTTCAGGAGACGATTTTCAGCGAGACTTTCTCCGTGTTAGTAAGGGAAAGTTTAATTAATGTTCACACATGTTAATATCTGAGCAGGGAAAACATCATCATTCTGGATAGACTGATTATTCTGAAAATAACAATTTATGTCACATCTTACTGCTTTAATATAGCAGCACTATTTTAGTCACTGGTGTCGGAAACGTGGGATCGTAAATGGTAACTTTCGTGCTAAGTCGCTTTCATGTTACCAAATTGCGTAGTGATAATGTGTGTGTGTTGAAGACCCAATACTGAAGTGTGGAAGTGTTGAGGTTGTAATTCTAACTTCTGGCAGTAAAGAACGTACATTCATCCTTGTTAATCCAGAGCAGAGATGCTATCACGTGTGATAGACCTGCACCGTTGTTAACATGAACTACTTTATATTTCTGCCAGGTATATGTCCAAAGTGTTCGCACTTGGCGCAGAGGTGATGTGCAACAATGTCGTTGGTCTGGTTGGTACGCAGATGGAAATGTGCCGAGAAAATCCCGACGTTATGAGGAGTATTGGCAAAGGAGCGAAGCTAGGCTTGGATCAATGTCAGCATCAGTTTCGATATGATCGCTGGAATTGTTCAACTGTTGATCGGGATACATCCGTCTTTGGAAAACTCATGCACACATGTAAGTACATAACATTGTAATACGAACATGCGAGTTTACTGCTACTTTTTGATATCGTCGGAAACATGAAAATATGTAAATGAGGGAACTGTCACTAGTATGATTTGTGTGTCCTTTCGACTGATTGCCGCATCATCATCTCATCACCGAGTTCAATAGTTGCCAGGCTAGGCGAAAAAAATGTATGCAGCATACTCTTAATTTTTGTTCAATTTTCGGTCTATTTGAAGAAATGTAGAAACCGTTACTGCTCGTTTCAACCACTTGACCTTTCGTCGGAACATTGACTCCTACTCTGATGTGTTTATTATTAATCCTTAATATTGTGTACGTCGACGTGTTCATTGTATTTACCAACGGAACGTTACAGTTCCTTTCTTACCGTCGATCCAAATTACTGATTTAATGCAACTGACGTGGCCTTCAGCCATTCCTGTCTTATACCTCGCAGGAAATTCATTGCAATTGCACTTATGACACGTACTTTGGAATATTAAGCCTAAAGGCTAGTTTAAAGACTATTCCTGTATCATGGAACAATGTATGAGGATTGACGACAGTTCCTGACTAGCGAGACTTTTCATGGAAGTCATCTGAGAGAGTTTTCATGAAACTACTATATTACCATTCCACTGTTTGAGTTGAGACTGTCACTTTGCCCTTGCAATTAAACACCGCTTGAAATACGGAAATTTATGTGGTTTCATTAGCAAAGGTTCAGCTCATCAGTAGGAGATGAAAAGGTTTTGCACTTCAGTTTGGTTTTGTAAATAACTGTAGTCAGCTGGCCCTTGACTTGTGTCGTGTGTATAATAATGACTTATGAGTAACTTTGACTCGAACAGTGTAGCTATATTCCGTCTCCAGCTCTCGACTACTCGTATACTATTTAACAATCTGTATGATCAGTTTTTACTGAATTATTTGAAAATTAAACAAGATTACACATTCCGAAGGACCAAAAAGTGGCATTACTACTTTAAATTTAGTAACAAGATTTTCGCAACCAAGTCTTACAGAATCACGTCCTTGTGACGACTAATAACTGAATGTCATGAACGTCACATCGATGACAACTGTGAGGCAACTTTGTTAAAATGTAGCTGGTGATCGCTCCGACTATGCATAGAAATGTGTGGAATGCAATTACATAAGAATATAAAAAGTTATAAACAATGGAGTTAAGGAAATATGCTAAAGAATCACTTCAAAATTAAAGAAACAAGACTTGGTCTTTAGAGTTTATGACTACGGCAGTATTTGACACTTATTAAATTATGTGATCAAAGAGGATAAGAGTGGATTCCATGAGAACATAAAACATTGCGGTTTTCATTCATTTCCATCTTAATCCAACGGCAGAAATGTTTCAATAACAGGCAATTACTTTTAGAAAAAAATGTTCTCAAACAAGTCAAGATATCAAAATTCGATAAAATGATACAAAACTGGAAAACATGCAGTGTTATGTTAATTAACGAACAGTTGTTTAATTTTCATTTTATATAAATTGTACTTGTACACAATACAGTAATGTACTGATAACTCAATAGAATAAATTAGTTAAAATAGAGACTAACACTAACTGAAGAGAAATCCATACAGATTTTGTATTCACAATTCCCACGCAAAATACTTGCTTTTTATGGAACATTCGATGCAGCTGGAAGGTGCTAGTAATCTGACGGGCGGCATGCGCTGATCAGTCCATGTGGTTTAAAGTGCATTACTGTTGAGTGACGTACAGGGTAAAATAACTTTTTAGTATACGTTCCTTGACAACACGCTGTAAATATTGGGAGATTTCAAAAAGCTGTCTTACAAAGCATGGCCAATAAAATAGACGATCGCTGCGTTTTTGTGTTCCGAAATGTAACCACTTTTGATAAAGCCCCTTTAAACATCGCTGTAACTGACATTCATCAGTAAAAATTAATGTACGAAAATCTTTAGATATAACACAACGATACAAAAACTTTTGCCAAAAGGCTTTACTGAAATGCTATAGTGTCTACTATTGTTTTCCTGACAAATGTGGTGTGGCTGTTTTCTGTTCGTTGGGTTTTCAAATGGTGAATTCAAAACGTTTGCATTCCACCTTACTAATTCTTATCTGCCTGAGAGTAACATCAGCAACAGTATTTTTTGTTTGATGTGTCATATTTATGAATGTATAATAATAATAATATGAATGACTAGACAATAATAAATATTACAGGAATACTATTTATAATGATAATTTTATCTAAACTCCTTTAAGTTCTCCCAAAATAAAATAGTTTCTAAATGGAGAAGCTGCGCAACATAATTGTGCCTATATATACGCTCTTATATCCCTCTTAGAGTTCACCAAACAGCACGTTAAACACCGCCGGCAATTTGCCTCATTGCAAACAAACCAGGGCCAATATTATTGATTGCAATAAATGTATTGAGTGCTTGAAATAGATGACCATCGGATGCAAGTTCTTGTTTCCTTATCACAAAGAGATATTTAGTTAGAATGAAAAACAGTTCAAGAAGTTAAAAGTTGATTACAAGTAATAACACATCTGTGAGTTAAAATTGGTTTACATGTTTTCGAGCTAAAGCACTTGAAATCTATAAATAGATGCAAGCGATAATTCGATAAGCAAAATCTTCACTAATATTAGTTTTGATTACGGAAAAACTGCTGCACAAGTCAAGTATGACCTGCAGCATGTAAACGCGCCTCTTGCGTACACGTATGCACGTTCACCATTGCCTTTCATGTCCATCCATGTTGCTTTTTCTTTCGTTCAACACCATTATATTTCAACACCAGTGGAGGGCTTGAATCGTCAAATTCCTTAACTCGTTTGATGCATTTTATTATAAAAGTTCTAACAAGTTAAATCTCATAATACTGTAAGCACAGTTGTGTTCCCTTGGCCACGTTACAGACACAATCTTAATTAACCCATCGAGAAGCAAGAGTCTCACCTGACAAATAAAATCGTCTGGTGTTAGGCAGAATAAAATAAATAAGTGGGGCGCCTTGAGCGCATTGTGTCTTGATGAGTTAAACTACTAATCAATAGGATAGCTGTATAGATAAAGTCCAAAATTCATTTTAACTTTCTTGGCGGAGAGTATGATTTTGCTTCAAAAAACGCTGAAATGGTATTTTATTGTGCCAGTCTATAACTCGAGTCACAATAAAGATGTTTACCTTTATCCTTACTTGTACGCTTTGTGGTTTACATATGCTCGCAATTGTTGTAGAGGTAGGGTCACGATCTTTCTATACAGCCGAATTAGAACAGTTTCAAACCAACTACTTTTAACCCTAATGCAGTTATTTGAAGATGATAGGAATGTTTTCTACGAGATTTACTGCTAAGAAGGTAGTATATTTTATTTTGGTCGTCGAGAGATATCGTGACCTCTTCATGTACAACAGTTACGACCATGAAACAATTGAAGCATTGCCGTTGGACCATATAGTTGCGAGCAGGTTGTCCTTTCAGTCCTTTTTAAATGAATCTTCTGCATATGAATACTAATGCCACGCTTGCTGGAATGCTCTAGAAACTATATACGTCTTTTGTATCAGAAGATATTTTGAGAGGGCGATGTTATTTTTTGTTTTTAGCGAACAAAGAGACTGCATTTGTGCACGCAATAACTTCTGCTGGTGTCGTGTACGAGGTGACTCGTGCTTGCAGCAGAGGCGAGCTGAGGGAGTGCGATTGCCATCGAAGAAAACAGACGGGTGAAAATACCGACTTCAAATGGGGAGGATGTAGTGATAATGTTGCTTATGGAATACAGTTTGCCCGCACCTTCATTGACTCCCGCGAAACCCAGCAAGATCCGCCCGCACTTATGAACCTTCACAACAACAAAGTTGGAAGAAGGGTAAGTTACTTTGCCGTGCAGCAAAATAGGTACAGAAGTTTGCAAATATAGTTGTGTATATATCTGTATTGTATAATTACGCACATGTTATTACTTTGCTGTATTGTACACAAGCCTTTTCTTAGTCCAACAAGGGTACTGGGCCTAGTCAAAAACCGTAACAGATTGTTTGGACGGAAGATTGCTTGGGCAAGCTTGAAATCGTGTAACTGCACGAACTTCAAGGGATCTCGAACGCTAAATATAAATACTTTTTGTTTCTACTGTAAGGTTGTACTTTTGTTCTTCCAAACAATCTATAATTGCATTGCGGTTTGCGACTAGACCCAGTACTCCGCTCGATTGGGGAAAGGATAATTGTATACTTGCAACAAACGAACAATCTCTTGAAAAACAGATGCGTAGGGGCCCTGATATGGAGCGCGTCTCCAGTCGCTAACCTAGGAAATAATCACGTTTGCTCAACTTGAAGCTTGATCAAGTTAGCGTCATTAGTACACCCAGCGATACAACACGGTCTGGTTGTGAGTAATCGGCCAACACACGTACTTTCCCTGGTTTATTTTTCTTTCATGTGCGTACGAAGCGAATTTGACAGCATAATTTTTAGTTTACCCTCAAACCCTCAATTGTTCATAGTAAAAATTGAATTTTAAAAGTGTGGTCGATGACAATGACCTAGCTAACTGATTTGTTGTCGCCATAATTATATAAAATTTATTCTGACTCAATCAAACATGAGTTTTTGCCTGACGCGCATATTTGCTGTTATTTTGTCACAGGCTGTTCGACGTTCAATGGAGCGCAGGTGTAAATGTCATGGTATATCTGGCTCTTGTGCACTCAAAAGTTGTTGGAAACAGATGATGCCTTTTGAAATCGTTGGAAATGCATTGCGCAAGAAATATTTGTTTGCGATCAAGGTAACTGCTGATCAAGCTGGTAATTCTCTTACTAAACTCAACAAACTCAAGAAACCTTCTGGAGAGAGCTTGGTCTATTTAGAAGACTCTCCTGACTACTGCTTACCAAATAAGAAAACAAGTTCGCCTGGCACAGGGGGTAGAGAATGCAACAGAACTGCAACTGGTGCTGGCAGCTGTGCTTTTCTTTGCTGTGGCCGAGGTTTTGATACGATCGAAGTAGACGTTGAGACCCAATGTGAATGTGAATTTCAGTGGTGTTGCTATGTCAAGTGCAAGACTTGTCGCCGTAAAGTAGACAAAAACTTTTGCAAGGCGCCAGCAGATTCAAGCTTACATTCAACGAATTTCCAACGTAAAAAACGTAGAGTAACCAGTTTTGAAACTAAAGCTGAGAAGATTGTTGTTGCATGATGTCCATTCATCGTCATTGTCGGCGAACAAATCGAAAGACGTCATTCGAAAACGAGAAACATCGAAACGAGCGCCCAACTGAAAAAATGCAGGCTATGAATGTATTCGGTGTGCTTGACGGGATGTAGAGGGTGAACAAACAACAACAACTGAACAGATCGACAATATCCGCTATTCTTAGTTCGTGTAAGATGCGAAAACTTCTAGTATTACTTTGTAAAACTTTTCCAAAATTTAATTTTTGAATTTAACGTGGTTTCCTACTAAAGCACATTTTTAAATTATTGCGCACGAAATTTTATCTGTGAAAAAGCATTTTGAATTGGTAAAACGTAAACCTTCAAAAATCAACTTTCGTAGCATTGGTACTAAGATTCACCAGAAGGAGCGAAACTACTAAGAATTCTGCAGTGTTGACAGGTTTTGTAAGTTACTGGGAGTAGCGGATATTTTAGGGCTGTTCAGTTTGTTTTTGTGATACATCCTGTACACTAGTACACATACAGAAAAATAAGCATCCATATTACAAAATGAAATGCAGCATGGCTGATGTAATAGTAATGTTTCAGCTGCGACATGAACAATAATTATTATATATCTCGTCAGATGGGACATGAACAATATATATCTACGGTTTATATACAGTCGCACGTCACACGGGAGCATCGAAGGGGCAAAGGCGAATAGTATGCACGTTGTCCGTACTACACACTGAAACTTATACAATCTGGAACGCTAACTTCACTATGCTTGAAGCCCAATAATTGCAAAAACGATTTTGCAGGTTGCCCCAGTCCCTTTTTGCAGAATGGCGCCGAAAAATATAGTTTAAAATTCGATAAATTTCGGCATTTCTCCCTTTTTAAACACATTTAAATTTCTTTGTTTATCAAAATAATTGTGTTTACAATAAAAAATGGTGAGATAGTGACACATCACACGTACATGACAAAAAACGTGAAAAAACCGCACGAACATATTTATTTAAACCACGTTTTGAGACTTTACAGAACGAGTTCAAAGGCTTTCAGACATAATTTATTTATGAAAATCTTAGTTGCTTTAAAGCAATGAAATTCTGGCATACAAAAACTTGTTTCTTTTTCCGTTATTTTCACTATATAGTCAAAATGGTTTAGCTTGACATGGGCGCCATATCGGCTTCAGCTAACCATAGCGACTTCCTTGTGGAGTTATCGTTCCAGTTTGCTTAGAGTTCCCAGGTACAACAAACATTTTGTTTACCAGGAGATAACGAAGTGTGCCAGTAAAAGCGGTTCAACTGTATTAAATTCAACGAGCCGCTTCATAGGCTTTAGGGTGTCCACGATTTCCCTGATGACTTGGTGAATGAAAAAGAAACAAATTTAAAGTGAAAGACCGAAAACGTTATTTATTTGTAAATATATATATGCCTAGGATTTTGTGAATATTGTGTGCTATTTTCTGTTTTAATAAACAGTGAAGACAATGGACCCATTGCGTAATAGACAAAATTTCTGTCTAGATAAACTATCACCACAGCTTGAAGGAGCACCATGAAATTAGAATATTAGCCTTTCTCACAAGGGCAAATTACGTCATTTGGGGGGACTGCATTTTTCAAATTTGACAGTATAGGAATGACAAAATGTGACTGTTTATTGCTGTAGTTGTGTGTATCATTGTAAATTCACAAATACAACCATAAACAGTAGCTTTGAACGTTGTATTTTTTTGTTTAATTCCATTAACGAGATCTGACAGTACCCCCCAAATGACGTATTTTGCCCTCGTGAGAAAGGCTAATTGAAAAGTCTTGCTGTGAAATGTAAAATGCGACATATTTGGCCATGCTATGTTTGCAAATTTTGTGCCAGTATGTTTGTATTGCGCGGTCGACACCAATACCTTGTTGGAGAAAAATAAAAATATATTTTCAGCTCACTAGAATGATAATTCACACGTAACCTACTTAAACAGGGAAGTTCTCTGGTTGACATGACAAAAATATTGTTCTTTGTTGTAAAAGTTTAATGCGCGTAGTCCAAGTCGGTCTTATTTCAGAAGCAGCAGAATCCATCTCTTCAAATAGCTTTGCATATAGATGACGATACCTCAGCAAAAAAGCTTTCACGAATACTTCTTGTATTCCATGCCATCCGGCGGCTTGACTTCAACCTTCTTACTTCCGACGTCACTCCAGTTTGTACTGAGTACAGTGCCACCAGACTCGATAAAAGACTTGTTCATCGCTCTCTTAACTTCATCGCTTCCATCGCCATAGATTTTTTGAAAAAGTTGATTTAACGCTGCGTCACCTTCGAGCTTTTCCTCTTTCTCTTCTTTTTCAATATCTGCTGCGAGTTTGTCCCAGTTCCGGTGCACGTGACTAGAGGTTGGGTACGAGTGGGAAGTTGCTGCGTCAGCTTTTTTGTCTGTAGATTTATAAGATAAAATATTAAACACTATGAATCCTGCTACACCTTTGTCAAATAAAATTGGAGGAATAGAAGTCTTGACAAATTGGCGAAGTCTAAACATACACAAACAGAAATATACAAAGTAGAACATCAAACAATATTTTATAAACACATGTATTAGACAATAATTCTAGAACGATCACGTGGTTTAACTCAAAAACACAGTGTGAACACTACGAAAACATATAACTTTGCGGGCTCACAAGACATAATATAACTTACTTTCATTTGACAAAGGAAACTTGGTGAACTGAACGTCATCCTTTCTCTCAAGACTCGACCATCTAATGCTCTCAGCTTTCTGCAAACGAATTTCGATCTAAAAACAAAACTTCAGATCGAAACATGTCTTTTTCCCCCCGCCTGATAAGCTCACCACGACCACGATGGTCCCATCCTCGTGTCCAGGCCTTCTAGCTTGATCTAAAAAGGCCTAAACACGACGATGCGATGTTTCATAAAAAAAAATCAAAATATGAGCTCAGCGTACTATTTAAAAAGGAACTGAAAAATTAAGAAACTAAGCACAGTTTTGACTTTTAAGACCCGTCTTGTTTAGTGGACAATTCGCATTGTAGACTAATTTTAGATCTAGGTAAAAAGAAATAAATTCATCTACGTAGCCGGAAAGAAAATATTCGAAGTAGTAAGATTACAAAGTTTGGTCGCGAAAGATTGTAACATGCGGGAAAGATAGTCCTGCACCAGGGGTGGATCTAGAAAATTTTGTGACTAGTTTCCAAAACAAACAGGAGCGAGCGCCGTCAGGCGCGAGACTGCTAGGGGGGTCCGGGGGCATTCTCCCCCGGGAAATTTTTGATTTCCAGAAACTCTGAAATGCGATTCTGGGCATTTTTGAAGCAGTTTTTTAGGACAGCTTGGAGGTTTCATTAGGAAAAATAATTGTGAAAATATGCTGTTTTTCACTGAAAAACAGTGTATGCTTTGATACTGTTAGATTTTTTGGAAGTCAAAATCAACCATTTGAATTAAGCTGCCAGCTATAAGCACAAACAAAGAATCGAAGTTTCGTTTATACCATTTGAAGCATTTGCAGTTCCCAAAAAGGAACCTTTAAGAAATTAAGTTTATAGCATTCTTCATGCCTTCTTCTGCTATCTTTACATCAGCAATGTTGGGTAGAAAATGTCACAATGGCAATTGGCAAACAACCATAGTGACTATTCCTTCTAGGTTAACCACCCTCAGTTTATGCTTGTGTTAGACTTCGTGAAAACGAAGTAGAGTGCACCTAGGGAGTGGAAGACTGTTT